>JAFIRS010004709.1:0-76907 GCA_018342105.1 Gonioctena quinquepunctata
TTTGTCCCAGAGGAGATGACAACCCCCAAGACCCAGGCCAACGTAACCCCCTTCCCCGGGGCCCTTTCTAGGTTCTTACCTTAAAAAAAAAACCTAGTACCACATCGGGAAGACGGAAGAAAAAGAATAATCTTAATTCCCCCCCAAAAAATTCGAAAAGTTTTCCCCCCCAAAATAAATTTTTTTAAAAAAGATGGGGCAACCCCCAAAAAAAACCGGGCATTCAGATAATTCCACAACGCAGTTGCAACTTGAAGGCAAAGGGACAAAGCCAAGTCAGCATTTTCATCCCCTGGGCTCCAGAACCAAAAACAAGGGCAGTTCTGAGCCCCACACCACCGCATCTAAAGAGGACCCAAAAAGAACCGAAATCATTTTATTCGGCACTTCTTTCCCCGTTGGTTGCCCCTTAAATTTTTCTATTTTTTTTTTGTAACAAGTATAAAAATAAATTTTTTTTTTAAAAACCTTTAAGTGAATATCAGATAAATATATATATATTTTAAAAATATATATATATATATTTTTTATGTAAAATTGGGAAGCAGTCAATGACCAATTAAAAACCCCGTTTCTTTTTTTATGTCGAGCTTTCAAAATTTTATTTTCTTCTTCAAGATTAAAAAAAAGTTAATACATGATTATATGCTGGTATTACAAATTAAAGGATCTTACTAACATGAAATTCAGAAAAAAAATCACAAAAGAAACATCGGTGTTAAAATTTTTTAAAATGAAAGATGACAGTAAATAGCTCAGTTACATACCTAAAAAAATCAAAATTCTAGTTTAAAAAGAGAAAAAAGAGGAGAATAAAAAAATGTAAAAGTTTTAATAAATATAAAAAAAATAATAATCATTTCAAAGGGATTGGGTGTGATATTGTCTTTTTTTTTTTTTAAAAAAGATATGTATTTTTACGAGGTCATCAATATCTGTTTTTCATTGTTTTTTTTTTTGTTTATATAAACCCTTTTTTCAAAAAAGACGCTTTTGAGTTTTTTTTCATTATCGGGTTTAAAAGTAATCACATGATTTTTACATTACATTTCAGAAAAAAACAAGATCTCTTTTACAGTCCTTTTAGAGGGTTATTCTTTTTTTGGACATTCTATTGTCTGACCAATGTATACTTCATCACAGCTGCTGCAAATTTCAAAAATTTTTATTTTGGGTTTATTTTTTTTTTGGAAAAATTTTAATTTTTGAATGTATTTGTGATATTTTTTTCAAACTTTTTTACCCTTTTTAAAAATTTGTCTTCTTTTGAACAATTGTATGAGTTTTGGTGTCAAATTATCTATATGTGGTAAAGACTATAAATTAATTTTGATCCGTTTTTGGGTGATTTTTTTGAATTAAAATAGAAGCAGGGGACAAATGGGTTTTAATTAATAATGATTTCGGATATTTTTTTTAAAAAAATTTTTTGGTTCTTTCAGACATACTCTGGATGGATGGTGACCTTAACAACTCTTTTTAAAAGGTTATTAATTAAATTGTTTTTTGTTTTCATGGGATGGTGTAGTGAAAATTTTGAAACGATTACTATTTATTGGTTTTCTGTACCATCTAGTGATGATTTTTTTTTTTGGGTGGTTCTGAAAAAGTTTAAATAAGGAATGGAACGGGGGTTTTCGGTTTTTTTTAAGTAAAATGAATATTGGGATCCTTTAAAAATATTGAGATTTCATCAATCGTTTTCGGTAAAGGAAAGGGTATCACATATCTCGGGGAAAAAAGGTGTCGAAAGTGATTTTTTTGTGCAATATTCTGGGGTTCATCTAAAACGAACGATATTATTGGGGAGATGTTAACCCTAGCCAAAAAAAAATTTTTTTTGAAATTTTTCATTGAAGAAAAAGACAAGTAGGGTAAAAAAGGGGAAAACAATTATCTTCTTAAAATTTTTTTCAATTTGCAGGATTGTTTTTTGTTCCATTGTTTTCTCAGAGTTTAATTTTAACTCAAAAAGGGAAAAGTGAATGAGATACCACATCAAATTTTATCAGAACATAATTTGGTGCTAAGAAAAAGTTAAAAAATTTTACTAAAGGAAAAGAGCCCCAAAATGATATCTGTTATCTTTTTCATATAGGGTTTGGGCAATTTTTCCCGTAATGAATTTCGTTATTTTACTGTTTGGTAAAAATATAGAAAAAAAAAAATTGGTTCATAGATAAAAAGGTTTATAATTTTGGAAAAAAAGACGTGGGGGATAGAATTATAGAATTAATTTTAGAGTTATTTCATCAATCTTTTTTTTTTTCTTTGGTTCAGAAAAATTTTTTTTTATTTCTGTTTTAAAAATGCAAGACGGATCTGCTCTAGTGGTTTATAATTTTTTATCATTTAAGAATGGCTCTTTTTGATGTATTCGTCTTTATACTTAACAGTTACGTTACCTTTATCACATTGATAATAAAAAGGGTTAAAAGGGTGTTGTTTCGATATATTTGATTTTGTTGAGAAACATCATGGTTATATTAATATAGAAAAAAATTTGTTATGATATTGGTGAAGTGTGCTCGATATAATTTTTTTTTCCCCTTTTTGAAATTTTCGTTTTTTTTCCAAATCTAAAAAAATTTAATCCATTCTCAAATCTTTAACAGTTGGACACCCCAAAAATTGGACGGGGGAAAAAAATTTTGTTTCGATGGTACCCCAAAAAATCTGTTATTTTTTGAACCATTTTTTTAAATTTAATTTTTGTTTTTCTGATTTTAAATTCTCAATTTTTTACTTTTTTTGTTTTTTTTATTATATTAATCTCTCAATTTTGATGTTAATTGGATATTAAAGATGATTTTTGGGGAAGGCCGGAAGATTTTGTACATGGGGTTAATTCTTTGGATACTCCCTTTTATATCAGAATATGTAACCCTTTTCTAAATTAAAAAATTTTTTTTTTAAATTGTTTTTTAAAGATTTGTTGTCCTAGTCTTTTCTTCCTGATCTAATGGGGAATTGATATTTTACCCATTACTGACTTTTTTTGGGAAATATTTATTTTTCCTTTTTAATCAATAAAGGTAACGTAACTGTTAATGTATAAAGAAACCCATAAAAGAGCCAGTTATTTAAATGATAAAAAATTTTAAAAAACCCTCAAAGAATCCGTCTTACTTTACAAAAAAAAAAAATTGTTTCTGAACAAAAAAAAAAGCAATGATTGGGGGAAAAAATTTTGCTAAAAGTTAACATTATAATTCTATCCCCACGCTTTTATACTCTCCAAAAATTCATAAACCATTTTATCTAAAAAGAAATTGTTTCTTCTATAGATTCCCAAACGAAAATAACGAAATTCATTACTAAATATTGAAACTCTTGATAACGATAACAGATTCATTTTACTGATTTTCTCCTTTATTTTGAAATTTTTCCAATTAGCCCAAATTATGTTCATAAGTTTAGGGGGAAATCTCTATTCACTAACTTATTTTAAGTTAGTTAAACTCTATTGATAAACAAGGGAAAAAAAATTAACAATCTTAATATTAAAAAAAAAAATTTTTTATGAAGATAATTGTTTCTTTTTTTTCTCTTTCTTGTCTTTAAAAAAATTTCCTTTTTTTTTTCCCATGGATCAAATCTCTCCAATAATATCAAGTTATTTTTAATGAACTCCTAGAATTTGCAAAAAAAAAATCACTTTGGCTTCCTTTCCGGGGGAGATATGTAGATGACCTCTTCCTTTCTGTACAAAAACTGTATTGATGAAACTCTCAATTTTTTTAAAAAGGATCCCAATTTCAGTTCATTAAAAAAAGAAACCATAATTCGTTCCTTTCCCTTTGTTTGAAACTTATCAGAACCATCAACAACAAAATCATCACTAGATGGTACAGAAAACCAATAAATAGTAATCGTTTCATAAATTTTCACTCACACCATCCCATGAAAAATCAAACTCAATTTAATTAATAACCTTAAAAAATAGAGTTGTTAAGGTCACTCATCCATCCTTGAAGATGAGTGTCTGAAAGAACTTCAAAACATTCTTTAGAAAATTCATATCCGAAATCATTAGTTAATAAAATTCTATTTAGCTCCTCTGCTTCTATTTTGAATTCAAACCAATCACCAAGAACGGATCAAATTGCAATTTATAGATCTTTACCACATATAGATAATTTGACACCAAAACTCATACAATTGTTCAAAAATGAAGACAATGTTAAAATAGCAAAAACCAGTTTGAAAACATATCACAAATACATTCAAAAATTAAAAAAATCCTATACCAATAAAAATAAATCCAATATAATTTATGAAATTCTGCAGAAGTGTGATGAAGCATTGGTCAGACAAGTAGAATGCTCAAAGATAGAATAACCTCTCATAAAAATGACTGTACAAAAAAATGTGAGATCTTTTTCCCGCTGAACATGTAATAGATAAAGATCATTGATTGACTATAATAATCCAAAATTTCGATAATGAACAAAATCTCAATACGTCTCTTTCTTTGAAATGGTTCATATAACAACAATGAAAACAATAATGAATAGAAGAACAGATATTGATGACCTCAGTATCAATATATACATTATCTTTTAAAAAAACATAATGCAATATCACACCTTTAATCCCTTTGAAATGATTATTTATTATTTTTTTTATATATTATATATATACTTTACATTTTTATATTCTCACTCTGTATCTCTTCATCTAGAATTTCGATTATTTAGGTATGTAACTGAGTATCTGTCATGTGACTGTCATCTTGTCATTTTAAATTGTAACACGATGTTTCTTTGTGTATTATTTTTCTGAATTTCATGTTAGTAAGTATCCTTTAATTATGTAATACCAGCATATAATCATGTATTAACTTTTAGTTAAGTCTTGAAGAAGAAAATAAAAAATTTTCGAAAGCTCGACATAAAAACGAAGAAATCGTATTAATTGGTCTACCATTGACTGCTTCCCACTAATTTCTACATAAATTATCGAACAGTCACGAAAATATCCCCTTATATATATATATATATATATATATACATATATATTCTTGTGGAAATGGAGAAGGTGCTGTGTCTTCGTCATAGATAGATAGATATTTATTTCCTACTAATGAACATTGAATTAGTGGATCGTCAAAAAATAGTACAATACAAAACAAACATGTATAAAATCAAAATACTAAATAAATAATATAGAAAAGTAAAGCAAGAAAAATGTCTATCACTTAAGTTCAAGTTCTTTCATACTCAGATCAAGATACTCTTGTATCGTATAAAAACAGTTTTTCAGTGAAAAACCTTTCATTTTATTTTTAAACTGATAAAAGTTTAGACACTTCACACTTGAAGGTATCTTGATTACTATCGTTTCGGACGTCCATCGTCTTAACGTCGTGAAAATCTTTTATATACATTAAGACGATGGACATCCGAAACGATAGTAATCAAGTTACCACATCGTCTACAAACTTCAAACAAATGAAGGTATTGTAACGAACCTAGGCCGGACCTGTCGCCTCACGTGTTGCCATCGACAGCGATGAGATCATCCCCGGAGATATTCGAGAACCATCCAGTCGCTCTGCCGCGAAAAGACAACGGTCAATATTGGAAACAATTGGAACACGCCGGTCGCCAACTGAAAGAATTCGAAACATCGAGAATGCTGTATCGGAGATAAATAGGGAACCCTCAAGTCTCAGAGGACAGTCTGAACCCCATACCATCGGGCTATATAGAGTGTAGTAATATAAATTAAGTTGTATATTTAAGTGTTAAATAAATTAGTTAAACCAAGTTAAGTTTATTTACGTTACAATTGCTGTCGGAAGTGAGATTTTGAAAATAAACAAGTGATCGTGGAGTGGATAGTCAGAAAAATAAATTGATAGACCTTTCTGTACGCCCAAAATAGACAGTGGCCCGGTTTTCGCGAAGTGGACAATTGTGCGTGGGAATATAAACTGATACGCTGTTCGCGTGAAACAGAAAATAGACAGTGGCCCGGTTTTCGCGTGAAACAGACAATAGACTGGTGGCCCGTGGAAAAGAATTCGCGAAGTGAATTTTTAACAAACTGATAACTTTTCGTGTAAAACAGACTGATACCTCGTCAAAGACAAAATGTGTTCGAGAAAAGTGCGCCTTGCGGATTTGAAGGTAGCGGAATTGAAACAGGAATTGGAGGAAAGGGAACTGGAAACAACAGGTAAAAAGCAAGTACTCAGGAAAGACTTGCAGAAGGACTTATACAAGAAGGTGAGGACCCCGAAACATTTTATTCGAAGTTCCGGAGTGATTTAAGTTTGGTAATGAATAAACTGGAAGAAAATTCTAGAAGCCTGGAAGAGAATGCTAGAAATCTGAAGAGAAGCTTCTAGAAAATTCTAGAAATCTGGAAGAGAAGCTTCTAGAAAGACTGGAAGATAAGCTCCTTGAAAACACAGAAGGCCTGAAAAAAGAACTCTGTGGTGTGGCGAATCGTCTAGAAAAAAGAATAGGAACCGTCGAGGCAGAGATGGACAAGATGAAGGAAATAATCAGCGATGAAATCAAAGACGGAATCGAGGCAGAAATGGACAAAATAAAGGAAACGATCAGTAAGCTGGAAAAACGAATTGATAGTGCGCCCTCCACAGAGATGGTTAACAAAATGCAATGTTGGACTTGAGTTTGAACTTGGATAAAGTTCAAGAGGGTATAAAGATGTCAAGGTCATTTCAGAAATGGGGAAGCTTTCCATGAAGCCGCCCCCAGTTCGACGGAAAACTCCATGGGCAAATTACCGCCGGCAGTTTGAAGCAGCGGCCAAAGCAAACGGATGGAATGCAGGGGAAAGAGCTGTAGCACTGACACTTGCATTACGTGGAGAAGCGACAAATATTCTACAAACTCTCACCGCCCAAGAACAGGAGGACTATGATCAGCTGATTAAACATCTAGAATTACGATATGGCCACGCCCATTTGGAACACGTATACCACTCCAGCTGAAAAATCGCTGTCAGAAATCGGGCGAATCCTTACAAAATTTGAAACTGACATTGCACGCTTGGTTCACTCCATATCCAGCCATACCGGAAAATGTAATGGAGCGATTAGCAGTTCAGGCATTCTTGGATGGACTCCGTGACCAAGAAACCAGACAAGCGTTGTTATTAGCTCGTCCAACACATCTCGTAGACGCACTTGGCACGAGCTTTGAATTTAAGCAGCAAAACAATGCTGCAAAACCCAAAGTAAAGTTCAAACGTTGAGAAAGACTCACCGGAGCCTGCTAACTTGGAAGCTGCCATAAGAAAAGTGATGAAGGAAGTGTTGCCTGAGAAAAGACAGATAAGATGCCGGAATTGGGAAAATTGGACATGTGCGTAGCAAATGTCCAACATTCATCGACTCCGATGCAGAAAAAACTAAAAAGGTCGACGAGAAGGCAAACGTCGGCATGTGTCCGGCAAGCCTCGGTTAACAACGCATATGTCGCTATCCTTCAACGACAGAACAAAGGTGTCTTCGTAGACGGTCTCATCAATAACGAGCCTTGCACCATGCTGCTAGATACAGGTGCGACTAGGACAATTCTCGGGCATTCCTTTGCCAGAACACCGGAACGGATTGAACGACAACTTGGAAGCTACGCACAGCAACAGGGAGCCAGCTACTGTATATGGCGAGCTACCGATTGAAATAATTTTGGGCAGCACTAAAGTGAAACATCAGGCACTTGTAGCGGACATCGAAGACGATGCAATCATCGGAATGGACATCATGAATTCCAGAGGGTTTGAATTGGATTTCAAAGACGGCGTCCTACGTGTCAACGGAGAAGAGCTGGTGCTTCATGGGAGAAGTGAGGGTTGATCCGTGTGTTGTTGCTGAAGATGTAAGCGTACCTGAGAGGGCTGAAACCATTCTGGAGGCTCGCCTGGACGGGAGTACGAGCAGTGGAAACGTGGTAATGTTCGAGCCCAAACTTCATGATGAGAAAATGGACGAGGGATTGCACTAGGGAGACCTTGTTGCGTGCTGACAAATTTGTGCCCGTAAGGGTCATGAATGTCAATTATTTTCCAGTGACCTTGAAGAAAGGACAATATTGGGGCACTGCTCGCCAGTTTCCTCAGTGATCCGGAGTGTACGAGGTACGATTAGCCAACCCAACAACTTGCCCACAGAACTAGAAAATTAGTTGCCATCTCTTCCAAAGATATAAAACCAGCTCAACAGCCCAAACTAAGAGATTTAGTTAAGAAGTACCAAGACATCTTCTTCGATACCGGACAAGGAAAAGGAGGTCGAACTAATGTGGTCCAGCACAAGATTGATACTGGGGGTGCCCGACCGATCCGGCAATCAGCAAGAAGACTTCCTCTTGCCAAGAAGGAAGAGGCTGACAAAATAGTCAGCGATATGGGAAAAGAAGGAGTTATCGAACCATCTGACAGTCCCTGGTCCCTCCAGTCGTACTGGTGAAGAAAAGGATGGATCGACACGCTTTTGTGTAGACTATCGCCAACTTAATAATGTCACGAAGAAGGACAGTTACCCTCTCCCGAGAATAGATGACACCCTAGACACGTTGGCTGGTTCCACGATTTTCTCGACCCTTGATCTGAAGAGTGGATACTGGCAAGTAGAACTGGCTCAGGAAGATCGAGAAAAGACTGCTTTTACCATCGGCTCAGGATTGTGGCAGTTCACCGTTATGCCATTCGGGCTCTGTAATGCTCCCGCCACATTCGAAAGATTGATGGAAACAGTACTGAAGGGACTCTCATGGAACACGTGTCTAGTGTATCTCGACGACATAATTGTGGTCGGCAGATCGTTTGAGGACCACGTGAAAACTTGGAGGAAGTATTCCTGCGACTGAGGAACTCCGGATTGAAGCTGAGCCCTAAGAAATGCCATCTGTTCCAAAAGAAGTACGATACCTCGGCCACGTTGTCTCTGGAGAAGGAGTAGCAGTGGATGACCAGAAGATCAAAGCTGTTAAGGATTGGCCCATCCCAAAAGACATTCACCAACTTCGAAGTTTCCTTGGTTTATGCACATACTATCGCCGATATGTGCTGGGATTCGCCAACATCGCTAAACCACTGACCAAGCTCACGGAAGGCCAAACAAAGTTCCAGTGGTCCGAAGAATGTCAAGACTCATTCAGGAAGCTGAAAGGAGCTTTGATCAACGCACCTATACTGAGCTATCCCCTACCCAAAGGGAAATTCATTTTGGATACGGACGCCAGCAACGTGGGAGTTGGAGCTGTCCTATCTCAGATCCAGGAGGGACAGGAGAAGGTCATTGGTTATTTCAGCAAGACGCTTAGCAAACCAGAGCGCAATTACTGTGTCACCAGGCGAGAGCTGTTAGCTGTTGTAAAGGGAGTGGAACACTTTTACAAGTACGTGTATGGAAGAAGATTCCTGTTGAGAACTGACCATGCAGCTCTCAAATGGCTCTTACAGTTCAAAAATCCTGAGGGTCAAGTAGCACGTTGGATCGAGAGACTCCAAGAATTCGATTTCGAGATCGAACATCGAGCGGAACTAGCCATAAGAATGCAGATGCCTTGTCGCGAAGACCATGTCCAGATGATTGCTCACATTGCCGACGAGCAGAAGAGAAAGAAGCAACACTTTGTAGAACCGCGGCAATGGATGACAACTGGAATGACAGCAAGATCCAGAAAGACCAAGAGAGACCCCGACCTTGGCTTAGTCGTCAGCTGGAAGAAGGGCAATCGAAGACCATCATGGCAGGAAGTCGCAGGTTACTCGCCGGCTGTTAAGTCCTATTGGGCACAATGGAACTCTCTTATTCTGGACAATGGGATCCTGAAACGTGTTGGAGGCCGATATTGGTGGGAAGACAGACGCCAAATAATTGTTCCCAGGAACAGAAGAGAGGAAGTGCTGCGGGAAATCCATGATGGAGTCGCCGGAGGACATCTGGGAGTGACGAAGACCCTGCAGAAAGTAAGGCAACGGTTTTACTGGGCCAATTGTCAAGCTGACGTCCAGGACTGGTGCAGGAAGTGCGCTGTATGCGCTGCTAGCAATGGACCTCGAATACGACCCAAGGCCCCGATGCGTCAGTACAACGTAGGCAGCCCGTTCGAGAGAATCGCCATTGACATCGCCGGCCCGTTTCCCGTATCCGACCACGGGAATAAATACATCCTTGTGGCAATGGACTACTTCAGTAAGTGGGCGGAAGCCTATGCCCTGCCCAACCAGGAAGCCATCACCGTCGCCGACGTCTTGGTGAAAGAGTGGATATGTCGATTCGGTATTCCAATGGAGCTGCACTCGGATCAAGGCAGAAATTTCGAATCCAACCTTTTCCAAGAAATATGTCTACTGCTGAACATCCGCAAGACAAGAACCACGGCCCTACATCCGCAGTCCGATGGAATGGTGGAACGGATGAACAGGACGATCAACCGCCACTTGTCCAAGGTTGTCTCTGACCATCAAAGAGACTGGGACCAGTATCTTCATTTGTTCCTGATGGCCTATCGATCCGCAGTACACGAGTCAACCGGTCAAACTCCTGCTAGTATTATAATGGGCCGAGAACTGCGACTGCCTTGTGACCTGCAGTTTGGGATACCACCAGGACAAGACACTGCGGGAGAGGACTACGTCAGCAAACTTCGGCAGAGAATGGACGACATCCACGAACGAGTCCGGTTGAACATCCAGAGTGCCAGCGATAAAATGAAGAAGACCTATGACATCAAGGCCGACGCTGGAGGATTTAAGGTTGATGACCTGGTTTGGCTGTACAACCCCAAACGTCGTCGTGGACTATCACCAAAGTTGCGGAACTCGTGGGAAGGCCCGTATAAAATCGTGAAAAGGATAAACGACCTTGTGTACCGAATCCATAAGCCACCCCGAGGGAAACCAAGGGTCGTCCATTTCAACAGGTTGGCCCCTTACGCTGGAAACCATGACCAAGTTCGCACCCTCAAGCCACCGGAGGATGATATGACGTTCGAGAAGTTTATGTCCTTGTATTCAAACGGGCAGAAAGTTCTACATGGGGTTACTAGAGAGGAGTCACGAGACCTTTTCGAGGTGCCTGCTGACTACGCACTAGCGCACTGTGTGGCAGAAGATCTTCAAATGTCCAGGGGCATCGCCGTAGTGTTCTCCAAGAAATTTGGTCAACTCCAAACACTGCGGGAGCAGAATCCAGAAGTTGGTGGGGTGCTACAGTTGAAGAAAGGCCAGAGAAACATCTACTACCTGGTCACCAAGAGGCATTCCCAAGATAAACCGTCTTATGAAGATGTCTGGAAGAGTCTCACCAAACTAAGAGATACTATGGTGGACCAGAATCTGGTGGATCTAGCAATTCCAAAATTATCCTGTGGTATTGATGGGTTGGACTGGAGAGTCATAAGAAGTATGCTGGAGGCGATATTCAGATCCAGCGGCGTCAAGATTTTGGTTTGCTGTAACCCTCTTCCACGACCGATCATGAAGACCGTGGAGTGTTACTTCCATCGAACTTCACGGTGCAGATATGGGGAGTCATGCAGATATCGTCACACTCCAAGGATGAAATTTCGGGACGAAATGTCTTTAAGAAGGGGGCAATGTAACGAACCTAGGCCGGACCTGTCGCCTCACGTGTTGCCATCGACAGCGATGAGATCATCCCCGGAGATATTCGAGAACCATCCAGTCGCTCTGCCGCGAAAAGACAACGGTCAATATTGGAAACAATTGGAACACGCCGGTCGCCAACTGAAAGAATTCGAAACATCGAGAATGCTGTATCGGAGATAAATAGGCAACCCTCAAGTCTCAGAGGACAGTCTGAACCCCATACCATCGAGCTATATAGAGTGTAGTAATATAAATTAAGTTGTATATTTAAGTGTTAAATAAATTAGTTAAACCAAGTTAAGTTTATTTACGTTACAGTATCTTGTTATACACGTGCAGATTGAAATATTTTTTTTGTGACATCTGTAGTCTCAACTTAGATGTTATAATTGAGCTGCCATTGCGGGTGGAGTAATGATGGATTTCAGATTGAACCATATATTTGTTTTTACTTCTATGAATTTCCACTAAAGATGAATATATAAATAAAGTGGAAAGTGGCATGATTTGAAATTTAACGAAGAGAGGGCAACAATGTTTGCGAAAATGTACTATCGCCATTACTCTAATCACCCTTTTTTGTAACATAAAATCACCACATGACAAATCACTATGGAATAAACCAAAATAACATGATTTAAGAACATGTAAGCTGACAATATTCTTCAAACGTCGGATCAAAAAGGTGATACTAGATAGTTTTTTCGAAAGTAACTCGATATGAGGTGCCCACTTTAATCTATCGTCTAACTGCACGCTAAGTAATTTGACGCTGGTACCCTGAGTGATATTAGAACAGACTGATTTTTATCTATATTAATTTCGAGTTTATTGCAGGTGAACCATGTGTGGGCTGAATGAATAATATCATTCGATAACGTACATAACTTCTCTGAATTAGCACTTTGGCAGATGAAAGTTGTATCATCGGCGAAAAAAACATTCTTTGTCGAAAAAAAGTATAGTGGTATAGATCGTTTATATATATATATATATATATATATATATATATTGAAAGAGCATGGGGCCCAGAACTGACCCTCGAGGAACACCATGAGTAATAACATTACGATTTGAGAGATCACCTCTCATTTTGATACTTTGGGATCTTCTAAGATTAAAAAAAGTCGAGAGCCAAGACTATTACTCCATAGCTATGAAATTTATGCAATAGAATTTTATGCGAAACACAGTCGAACGCCAACGTGAGTTGTGAGTGTTTACCTTCCTCCAAGCCCTTGACAATTTCCGACACTGGAAGAGCTTGCGTTGTGGATCGATTTTTTCTAAAGCCACATTGGCTTGGACACAAGAGAGAATTGCTTTCTAGAAAGTTGTGGAGTTGTTTCTTAATTATTATTTCAAAAATTTTACCAATGATTGGTATAATAGATATAGGTCGGAAATTATTTATATCATCGGTCCTCCTCTTCTTCAATACTGGCGAAACAACAGAGTACTTCAAAACATTTGGGAATATTCCTACAGAGAAACAGTTATTGATTAAAGCAGCTAAAGGTTCGGCAAGAATATCCGCTACTGATTTGATAATTTTGCTGTTAAGTTCATAAGCATCAAAAACGTTTGAATTTTTCAGGCTAAGAATAATGTCATAGACATCATCTGGTGTTACAGGATTCAGATTGAAAGAATGTACCGGAGTTTTGATTGCTTTTTATAAAATGTAGGTCCATGAGGTTAATTAGGCAGTGCAATTATGGTCTTTTCAGCAATTGAAGTAAAGTATTCATTGAAGAAGCAAATTGGAACCAATACATTGGTGATATTGGTTTCAATTTGCTTCTTTCTATACCTATTTCCTCAATGATTAGTGGAGTTCAATAAATAGGTGTTATAGGCTTCTGTTTAATATATTCTATTCGATTTTTATAATCACAGCTCAGCTTCTTATATGCATTTGGGGAACAATTATCTTTATCAACATCGTGTACAGTTTTTGAAGCATTGAGAGTATCACGCATTTTTTTCAGTTCATCATTCATCCAAGAGACTGGTTGTCTTTTTGAAACGTTGTCGTTTTTCTTCAGAGTAAAAATAGTAACTACTAGATCATTCAGTAGACCTCGATAATTTTGCATTTTCGTGTCTGGAGTAACATTATTATCATTTTTATAGTAACTCCAATAAAATTCCGCCAAGCGTGATCTCAACTTGTTAAACCGTGTCTATGCTGGACGGGTCCATAGCGGCCCATCAAATTTTGAAATAATGTTATTTATGAGGATATATTGCCCCCGATGATCGAATAAACAAGGCCTGAGATCAAAGTGCTGAAGTCACTATATAATCAGCTCGAGTACCAGTAGTAGGAGTCTCACGTGTATAATCGAAAATTGTAGCATGTCGGTTGAATGATTCTATTAATTTTTCAAAAGTAGTTGAGTTTGGAGTTCCAGCGACAGCAAAATTCAAATTAAAGTCCCCAGCTAGTATCACCTTATATTTTTCAACATTTAGATAGTGTAAGGCACTCTCAAAAATATCTAAAAATGTATAGAAGTTACCATTGCATAATCTATACAAACAAAAAATCGTCAGCTGCTGTGAAAGTTCAATACCACATAGTTCAATATCGATTTCCGAATAATAGGCTTAAAGAAAAAAGAGTTTATTACGAAAATAGCTACTCCACCATGGAATCTTTCAGTTCTGCAGAAATTCGCAGCTAGGTAGTACCCATGAATATTTACAGGCTTGAGTTAGCTTCAGATAACCAATGTTCGGATATACATAAAATATCATATTGATATTTATTTTAAAAAAAAACATCAAGTTAATTTGCCAAACATCAAACATTGATGTGATAGACACTTGCCCTCTTTATTTTGTCAGCTAAATTGAGTGTATTATTAGCATGATTTGTTGAAGAAATCAGGTTTTCTTCTTCCTCTGTACAATCCGGTGGAAAAACTTGCTAATATATGCATCCTCTTGCCGGATTACTGGGTTCATCGCAGCCTTAAAGTTATCTTCGAAGATTTTTACTTTGAATGAAGCATATCTATTAGGGAATTTGACATCAAGACTTTCGCATGATGCTTCAGGAAAGTCTGGTAATAAAATTGTCTCCATTTCTTCAGCCGATGTGCCTTTGTCGACTCTACAAACATGTGAAGTGGCTAATCTAGGAACTCCTTTGATGGAAAGATCGCTATTTTTTCCAACAATTTAGTGCCTGTTCGATCGTTTCTTCGGATAACTCACTGTTTTTCATCCATTTTTTGTTGCTTGCTGGCCTGTTTCCATATTTTTGACTTCTAGTGAACAAAGATACGCGATTTCTTGACATTTGTTTTCGGTTTCCAGCTGTAGGATTTTTGATGAGACACTGGTAAACACTGTATTATTGTTTTTTTGGGAATTCCAAGGGAATTCCCAGATGATTGTATGCTAGCACTGGGTATTTTTTTCGCCACTTCGGCCTCCATAGCGTTCTTATCTTGGGAAGTGTTTCTGTCGTTTTTTATCATCTGCTTTATGCGTACAGTTTTTGTTGTGTTTAACGTTGGTGAAATGGAATTAATCTGATTCAATAGATCAATTTGCTTATTCAAACTACAGATTTTGTCTTGGAGTTCGTGGATTAAGATATCCTTTTGTTCAATTATTTATTTTAATATATAGGTTTATACTTCTGATATATATCACGTTGTGTCCTAGTGTGTCCAACGTTGCCACATTTCAAAGGACACAACGTGAAGTTGGTCTCTAGTATCAAGTAATATTATATTACATTTCGAGTGAACCCAAGGTTCAGACTAATAGATTGCCATTCTTGGGATATTCGAATTAAGTATTGAATCAATCTGAACGGTTTGTTCTCACAGTTCTAGCAGTATCTGGGAATGAAATTCGGGTTTCAATGAAATATTGAGAACTAACGAAGAGTTTCGGTGTATTCAATTATATTACTCAGGTTTAATGGCACATTTTCTTCAATATCCGTGAAACTTTTTTCATTTGAAATCCCGATCATTTCATTTAGTTCATATTTTTGATGCAATCTTTTGAAACGCTTCCGTGGAAAATGTAAACCTCAAATCCATACTGGGGCTTCTTCATTTGACAAATCAATCAGCAATGGATTGAATGTTGCAGTGAATGTATTCTATGATTCCGCTCCTAAAATATAAAATAACAAAGGTAAAATGTTCAATTACTCCACTTATTTCGAACTATATCATTGCAATTTATCAATGAATGTCCAAGCAGATCCAAATTGTTGTTTTGAAAAATAATATTTCAGAGATCCTGGTAGTTGAGTAAGATAGCACAATAAACGCTGTTACATGGTCAGTTCTTCCTACAGGGATCTCAGAAACGGTAAGAGATACAGTATCGATTGTATTAGAGCAAAATTGCAAAATTCCTTGCTGAATAAAATTTCCAAAAAATATTTACATTATTCATTTTCGTTTTGTTACTATGACTATATTACAATTTTCGTTTTTTCATCAACTCCAATTTTTTTATGGAGCCCTGCATTTTTCATTACAATTTGCAGTAGCCCTTTTATCCCTTTGGAGTTTTCCGACGTTACTGTTCATACGATATATCATCATGGGTTGATCTAATGAAATATTGTACTGTTCTCTTCAGAATATGGTTGATCACTGGATCAAGAGAACAGTTACTTTTGAATGTGAAATTAAGAAATAGATGGTGATATGGAATTTTCCGATTATATTGCTTCACCATGGTTCACATAGGTAGATGCAAGAATGAAAATGCCCCTAAAATTGCCCGTGATAGGAAGCGAATTTGTAACATGTATATCCTGAAATACTTTCATCTAAAAGAAACTTTCAAAGATTTTGCACCGACATTTTTTCCAATTTTGGGAGGTGACAACTTATAAGTCTTCTGTTGATATAAGAGTTTTCGAAGTTTAATTTGAAACTGATTTTTCTAAGTGAAACGTCAACTCTGGAACACAACGTTATAAAGGATTGATTGATTGATGTTAGAAATATCTTCATGTTTTTTTTCAGTAAATACCTCCTGTACGCTACATTTACAATATGGGAAATTTCTAGATGAGGTTTTCAAAATATTCAACCCATACAAGGATTTTTTAATTTCACAAATTATTTTGTGAATGAATGTTTGCAATGAAAGTATCCTTTAGTACCGCATCTAAGATATGAAATATGAATGTTTTTATATTGTTTTTTAAGTGTAGAAGAATTTATGAATGCATAAAAAAAAATTACATAACTTTTAGCATTTATTTATTTATTTATGTTTTCTTACAACAAAATATTTTTAAATGTTATTTTTAAACAAATGTATATGTCGTAGAAATGATTTTTTTTTTAATTATCTTATCTTATATATTTTACATATTATCTTCCATAGATTATTTTTTGACATTTCTAGAAACCAATGGACACTTTCAATTCAAATCATTCATGTTCGTTTGGGCCAATTAGTGGGAATATTTCGCCTAGAAAATTGCCGTCGGAATAATTTGAGGTATTTTGTACATTGTACATTGTATCATTGTGCGAGGAAGTATGCTTATGATCGTAACAGTTCAATAAAGTAGGAAATAATTCTCCAGATGTCTTTCTCAAACTTGTTGCCAATTGGCAATAGCCACTCGAGCCCGTTGGGCTCTCGTGTCTATTGCCTGGCAACAAGTGTTAGAAAATCTGTCGAATTATTTTCACTTTCTTATACGCAGTTGCACGTTCGAAAATTGTATGTCATTTTGAAGAAGTTTTTTCGAAAAGCTACCATAACGGAGATTCAGGATATTGAAGAACACCCTGTGAAAACTCCAATTTTCCAAATTTCTCGTAAACCGGCAATCGGATCGTATGTATGCACTATGTTGAAGTACATTGAAATACTTTTCTTTTGGTATATCATTCATCTAGATCAGATGTCTGATAAGGCAGTTATTGCCATTACAAGTTATTTTTTTTTACTTCTTCATTTTACCCCTGAATGAGATTTTTTTTTGTAAGTGTATGCAGAATTTGATTTCATTCATGAAACCGTTTGTTAGAAAATAAGATTTCTTCAAATGAAAATTTTCGTAGGATTATGAAACATTGCGCAATTTTATGAATACTAATAAAATGGCAGTACAAGAGGATTATTTTCCGCCTGTATACGGCGATGGGTTTTAGGAGAAGAACGAAGATTTCCACAACTTTATACGTTTAACGGAATCTTCATCCTGGCCATTTGGATATACGAGGAACGTCAGTGATATTCTTCGCATTTTATCATCTAGGAATCTCCAGATCGGCGATTTTCTACATGTTCTGAGAAGCTTCTTCATGGAGTTGCCTGAGAAGAAATAAAACATCGAGACTATTTCCTTCATTGCTCTCTTTCAGGGATTGAGTCAATGAACTGGGCTAGTGAATCTAGAGATTAATTTGTGCCGGATCAAATTAGTTACGACGAGTCTAAGATTGATTGAGCTCAAAGATTTCCTTCCCTGTCAAAACATCATTAGGCACCCTTTACGAGTTGTCGGCTAGAACTGGAACAACAATTCGCGTTCCTACTTTCCACCAAATCCTGCACCGATTAGGAACATTTTCTGTGTTGTGTTTGGGATAACGAGTTAAAGTTAAATTTCCAGGTAAGGCGGGATTCACTACGCTCGTTATGCACCCTAGTTTTGAAAAAAAACCGTGATCGTACCTCCAGTCCTCCAAGATTGCGGCATTTTTACAATAGTTTTGGGATAACATTGCACATCGTTATTCCTCGCGAACCCCAAAATTCATGTTAGAATTCCACACCTCTGTTAGGCGATGAAATATAATTTTTCAAGTGTAAATGTTCACTGGCAATCGATATTTGCGGCCCTAGAAAAATCCACGAAAGAATTCGACGAGTTTTAAACACGTATTTCTATTATTCGAAATTCAGTTGTCCTGACTAGCCAGAATCGCTTGCCTACAGACAGACATAATTCGCAGCGAATCTGTCTAATGGATTTTTAGATTTCGCAGGCTTGCCGAAAGCGGTTTTCTTGGTAGACGAGCCCGTCTACAGTTCAGTTAGGTCCGGGGAGCGTGGCTATCAACATGAATCGAAAATTTGTTCGGATCTTTTTGTAAATAATGATGGCCTAGAGAACCACCCAATTCGAGTCTCGACGCCAAATCCAGATTCAGTTAGGAATTCAAATACTCTGCGAAAAACTGTGAATATGTTTTCTGGCAATATTTTGTATACGAACGATATGGGATCGCGAAAGAGTCCACGGAGAAATTACTCGAGGTGAAGGTTTTAACTATGACAGGAATAACGACGCTCGTCCCAGTGAGGACACTCGGGAGACGGCACGAGACGCGGCCGTCCTCAGATCCCCTCAAGAGATGAGACCTTCTCATGCAGAAACGGTTTCTGGTGGGGAAAATTGCATTCTAGCTTTCGATAATTTCACAAAAGCGCAACCCCCCAAGGACCGTATTTCGGAACATGTCGTCAAACTCAGGAGCAATCAACATTTTGGAAGAAATTTTCGAACTCATGAAAATAATCCGAATCGTTATTAAGAACATATGGCCACTGGGAAGGCCAAGAAAAAGACGTGAGAGACAATTTCTTTTTGAGAAACCAAAATTTTGGTAGTGAGCAGAATACCTGGCACCCAAATAAATTCAATAAGGACGAAGAATGTCCAACGGATTTTACTCACCCAGTCATTCACGGGTACGAAACCGAATATTCGGACTCTGCTGAGCTCCCAAAAATCGGAGAAAAAAGAAATTGTAAATCCCACCGACAACATATTGTTACGATTAGTAGATGCAATTGAGAAAATGGGAAAGGGAACCCCTTCTCAAGAAAAATCTATTATGAATAGAAACGGGAAATATTTGAAAATTCGGCCTCCGACTTTTAGAGGACTCCTTCAGGAATATTCTTAAATTTGTATCGAAAAAAGTGAAGAATATCTAATAGATTACCACCCTTCGCAGTGAGTGTCAATAGCTTCCACTTGGCAAAAAGGTCCAGCTGCGACATGGGCCCGTGGTTATTCAAGTAGCCAATCACATGGCAATTATTTTCGCAACGACCTTGAGTCAAGGACCTCGTAACGCATCAATAGTTTCGGTGAATTTGCTCGAATATTTCATATATTGTAGAACTCGTGATGCTGATCAAATGTCTTCATTGCACCACCGCTCTAAATTCAACAGTTTAGATTATATAGGGTGCTGAGATAACTTTTCCATTCAAATCGAGAATGCATCGATTGTTCATACGTCCGATTTGAATACACTATAGAGAACAATGATTCCTGCATGTACAGACGATATACAGGGTGAGTCTGAAAATAGCAGTTTTTCCGTTTCATTCGACGTTTCGACATTGTTTATGTCATCTTCAGGTAACTTTAAAATAATGTAAAACATGTAAAGGTTGAAAACATAATACGTTACATAACATTAAATACGTTTAAAAATTGAAAGAGACATTGAAAACTCACAATATAATTCAACTTTTTAATGTCTCTTTTAATTTTTAAACGTATTTGATGTTATGTAACGTGTTATGTTTTTAAACTTTACATGTTTTACATTATTTTAAAGTTACCTGAAGATGACATAAACAATGTCGAAACGTCGAATGAAATAAAAAATAGATAGACTGACTGAGGCCCTTATTCCGAGAAAATAAAGAATATAAACATATATGGTCGAAAAATTGAGAAAAAAAAATATATATATATATATAAATATATATATATATATATATATATATATATATATATATATATATATATATATATTTAACATAGATGTTCTTTGATGAAACATCCAGACTTGCAGAAAAATCGCGTTTTTGATATAGTACCATCGTACGCAATTTCGACGCCCATCGGAGCAGATTGGCCATAAGTTCGACGAGATTTGAGTCAACATTCGACAGTGTTCCTAAATCCGACAAAAGACATGTACCTGATTCAGACATTTCATTTATTGGATATTCATCTGAAGATTTAACAATGTTAAGAACAAAAGTGTGATATAACATATCAAGAACTAAGCTCTATTATTCCGTTGAAAATAAAACATCAATGTTAAGTCTATTCATGAGAAAGAATATCAACTTAAAAAATGAAGAATTTTAGAATTGGGATTTCCAGTTCCAAGCAATGTTCTTGTTGAGTTCTTTAACTTCGAAAACGTTTCTTCTATTAAGTTGCTCCAGTGGACCATTTTTTTTAAAAATTTATTCGAAACTGTACCAGATTTCGTCATAATCTTTTGGCCATTTCCAGTGATTGGGTCCACTCTTGCACATTGTCTTCACGTTTGAGCCGGTGTGTTTGATTTCCGTAATAATGCCCGGGTACAGTTCTTGTTCATAGGTTATCACCTTTCGCCAACGTACTATCAGAAAGATTTTGCTGGGTCTCAACACCAACAAAGCCTGTGGATCTGACGGAATCCCGCCGATTGTTCTCAAGAAATGTGCCCCCGAACTAACACCTGTTCTTTGCAAGTTGTTCAACCACTCTTACAATTTGGGAGTATTTCCGTCCAATTGGAAAATTGCAAGAGTACAGCCAGTCCCTAAAAAAGGCAAAAAGACCCTACCTAGCAACTACAGACCTATCGCACTGCTATCTATTATTTCAAAGGTCATGGAAAAAGCCATCAACATCGAGCTCATGAAATATCTGGAAGACTCAGGAATTATCAATGATAGGCAATATGGCTTCCGCCATCAGAGATCAACTGGTGACCTGCTCGCATACGTCTCACATAAATGGCAGCTATCTATTGAAAAGTATGGAGAAACTTTAGCTGTGGCATTAGATATCTCCAAGGCGTTCGATCGAGTTTGGCACCAGGGACTCCTCGCCAAGCTTCCATCTTATGGCTTGCCCCCTCAGCTGTGTTCTCTGCTTGCTAGTTTTCTCTCAAACAGGTCTCTCCATGTAGTGGTCGATGGAGTTTCTTCTGACACTCTACTCATAAATGCTGGTGTTCCGCAAGGATCCATTCTAGCACCAACACTATTTTTACTTCACATCAACGACGTGTTGAAAGCAACTTCATGTCCCGTACACAGCTTTGCCGATGATAGTACCCTCCATACCGCTTTCTCTTCCAGGGCCCCTATATCAGCCCGTGAAACCAGAAATGAACGAGGAAGAAATGTTAACAATATAAATATGGACTTAGCAACAATTCTCGAATGGGGATCCAATAACTTGGTAGAATTCAATGCAAACAAAACACAAGCATGTCTTTTCTCTAGAAAAGCCGATCTCACTGTGCCTAACATAACTTTGTCAGGAGTAACCATACCACTGAAGTCATCCATATCGATGCTTGGTATTACTATCAGCAATAACCTTTCCTGGGAAAATCACGTGAGGTCCATTGCCAAAAGTGCATCCCAAAAACTTGGTTTTTTGTTTCGTGCCAAGAGCTATTTCACCTCCAGTCAGCTGCTTATGATCTATAAGGCACAGATCCGACCTGTCCTGGAATACTGTTCCCATATTTGGAGTGCGGCACCTAAACATATCCTGAAGCTATTGGATTCTGTCCAAAAAAGGGCAATTCGTCTCGTCGGTGATGCCTCGCTTACAAACTCGCTCACTTGTCTGGAACACCGTAGAAAAGTTGGCGATTTGTCTCCATTTTATAGATATTTTCATGGGCGATGCTCTTCTGAAATATCAACAATCGTTCCTCCTTTGGCAGTCTCTTCGAAATTAACCCGTCAAGTTCAGTCTTCACACCCCTTCGTGGTCACTCTGGAGACCTGCAGAACATCACTTTCCAAAGACTCATTCATCCAACGAACTGCGGGCTTTGGAACTCATTCCTAGGGAGGTGTTCCCCGGGCATACAACCTCAGAAATTTAAGAAGAACACCAACTCCTACCTTCTTTCCCTTGGTTCCCACGATGTTCTCTGAACATTACAGGATATCCCTTTTCGTGGGAACCAGAACATATAAAAAAAAAAAAACTTTGGTTTTAGGTATCACAGGTTCATTTGGTTGTTGAATATCGGCTAGTTCAGACTCCTGACTAACTCCATTTTCAACGTTCAGTTTTCCCTTATTATCACTGCTTTCATTTTTCTTATTTTTTTCATTGTTCTTATTTGATCGCTTTCTTCTTTTGACAGCGTTTTCTTCAGCCGTTGTTCTGTTTTTCTCCCTCTTGCGCCTTCGTTGCTCCTTTTCATCTTCTATTTTCTTTTTTTCTCGTTTTTCTTTAAATAGTATGCTTTCCAGGACTCTGATGTCGTCACGGACGGTACCTTTTCCTTCTTCAGTTTACATTTTTTTGATGCGGTTGGCTCTGGCCAAAACAGCGCAGTTTCGAATGGTGATGGAACAACAACTCCGGGAAGAACTTTTTGGTATTTGTTGTTTTCATTTAGAGCCTCAATGGTATTTCTGTCAATACCTGCATTTTCAGTAGTTACATCTTTGTCCGTTTTTTCAGGTGTTGTTTCATTTAGGTATTCTTGTTGTGATTGTGAGGTTGTTCTGTTTTCTAACTCGGTTTGTATTGCTGATGCCTCTACATTTACTTCAGGTCCTTTATCGATTTTCAGACAAACTTTTGAATTCAGGTGCTGAGTGGTTTTGGTCTGCTTGCTGAAAATACAAATCCATTAGAAGTACAGTTTGACATTTTGCCAGTTACTTACTTTTTGGAATTCCATTGTTCTGTAAGCTTCTCCTGACTGTTTCTTTTCTTGCCCTTTCTCTGTCAACTGATAAACCAATTCTTATTTTCTGATTCCACAAATATATCTTCAGTTACATTATACAGTTCTAGAGATCTATTTTCAGTCATATCAATATTATGAAGCAACATGTTCTCCCACCCTTCTTCTAAATGTAATCCTTTTTCTATCTCGATAACAACATTTTCTACAACTTCTGAAGTTTCGTTTTGTGTTTCATTTTCTATGACTACATCGTCTTCTCATTGCCATATTCCAATCCTGTCATTTTGAAATTTTTGTACCGATTATCGAAGATCATTATCTATGAAAGAAGTCATCAAAACGCAGCCGTGCATCTCGCTGCCATCATTTTACGCTTCACCTAATTCAATTGCTAGTTTGTTTGGCGCCGACTCAAAATCAGTTACTTACATTAGTTTAGGAGCTCAATTATCATTTAGACTAAAAAGATTTATTTTATTTTTTGTTTTTCAGTTGATTTTTTCGTCGGTTTGATTTTTTGTTAAAAAGTTTTCATTTTGTACTTTTCAGTTCCGTATTTCGTCGGTTTAATTTTTTGTTAAAAAGTTTTTATTTTTCAATTTTTTGTGGCTAAAATCTACCTATTACTTCCGACTTGTTTTTTGATTACTTCCAAAATATTAACTTAACCACCTTACTTCAACTATTACCAGTTAAATAATATGATTATCTACTTTTAGTATTTGTTGTAATATAAATTATTTTCGTTGTTCTGGTTAGTTTATTTTATTACTTTGTATATCAATCCATTCTCTCATAAAATATACTGATTTTGACGGATGTGAAACAAGAATAATGTCAGTAGCGATCTGTCATTGTCAACTACGTATGTGTATGCCAATGTTCACTGGTGAAAAATCAATTATCCCCTATTTTTCCACCCGTAAGGGTGGCTAATTCCTTCCGAAATCCAAATATGAGGTATACCCTAACTATTAAAAAAAGAATCATCCCAATCGAAGAACCCAGTACAAAGTTATGCCTGATAGAATCGGTTAACGGACCAGAATTCAGAGGGTGAGTGATCAATATCCTTCATTTCGCTACCCTTAGGGGTGGATCTCATCTTTCAAATTCAGATGGAACTAAACTAGAAGTACACCCTATCCACTGAAAAAAGAATTATCGGAATCGGACGCCTCAGTAGAAAGTTATGCGTGATCATACATAAAATAATATGATGGAAAAAAAAATACGGGTCGAATAGAGAACCTCCTCCTTTTTGGTTTCGTCGGTTAAAAATCAACATTCATCACATCAAATGTATGGAGTCCACAAGTTCTGAGAGCATTGCAGAATATACTTTTTATGTTATGTAATTCATTTAGTGCGTCTTTTAGAACTGGTACAAAATTTTCTTTATTCAAAGTTTTCTGACCCTCCTCAGTTCTGAACTTTCTCATCCTTTTCTTCCAGCTATTTTTTAAAGACCCAAATAGCCCCACATCTAGAGGTTGGAGAATATGGGTTGAGTTTGGCAATAAACTGATCAGAATAATCCCTTTTTCTCGGCAAAAATCACTGAGTGGTGATGTTACGTGAAACTTATGGCCATCAACTTAAAGCAGAATTGGAAATTCGATCTGTACACGGATTAACCAGGGATGAAATATATCAGTGATGTACTCAAAGAATGTTTCAGCGGTCAACCATCCGCTTTCGTATCTTCCAATTTTCCTGCTGCATTTCCTGAAATATTGACATGTTAACAAAATTTGTAAAATATGATTCGATTGCTTGGGCTCACCTGTTATGAGAACAGTAAGACATTCCTTGTCATTACCAGATCGATCATAAACTGTCTTAGATCCTTTTGGTGCCAACACGTAGCTGCCCTTGGGAGAAAGAAAAAACGCTGACTCGTCAGAGTTAAATATTCTTCCTGGCTCAGTAATATCAATGCCCTCATCTTGAAAATATTCCTGAATTTCTTGAAACCAACTTTCAATTTTGGTTTCACTCGCGGCAACTCGAGATGCACACAGATTTTGGCTCATGCGTTGGCCGTCCTGGTCGGCCCGCATAGAAATTATTTTCCCGTTTCAATTTATCAATTAAAATAGCTACACTCTCGATAAGCTGAGTCTTGGTTATCGGAAAGCCCATCCTTGCCATATTAATGATCCATTTGGATAAAAGATCTTCTTCATTTTTTGTAAGTATAGTGCAAACACCACTTTTGCACTCTACTGGGTACTTTCCTGATTTTTGTCCTATAAGAGTTGTTCTGGAGAAACCATATTGTTTGGCGGCTGTTGAGCATGAGACTCCATGTTTAATTGCTCCAAGGGCATTCTTTATATCTTCGTTGGAGTATTTGTAATAATTTTTTTCTCACAGCATAGTTTTCTTTGCGCTTCAAATATCAAATTGTAATGCAAGACCTTTCAAAGGATGTCAAAATTAAGTTCAGAGTGTCCATTACTTCGACACCTCTGTCGAATTTATGACCACATGAAACTTATAAAACAAAGACCAATGTCTTGGATATCAATTATTCGAAATATATTCTGAAAAAGGATGAGATATTTCCTTGTGATTTCTTGCGTACATATATTCGATACTTGCGTGACGAAATTTGGACAATGGCTCAATGTGATGTACCAAAATTCGACACCCCTCGATTTTCGAATAAATAGGAATTCAACTCAACAAAAACATGTTATATGGGTAATTTTCGTTCTTTAACATCAGAATATACATTTGTTCCAACATTCTAATGAAAATTCGCAATTTAACGAAGATTTGTCCTTTTGTGCGTACCTTATAAGAAATCAATCACTATTGAATGTATGTATTGACGAGTCAAACCACATACACTTTGAGGTAATATTAATCATGGAGGATGTGGGTAATATCATTTCCTGTAAAACTATACATTTTCAGATATTCCTAGATGAATCTTTGCAAGAGTTGAGGCAATTTAGAATAATAGTTTCCTTAGTAAATGCAAATAACTCAGAAAGTGTTTGATTTGGGGACACTGTCTGATTTAGGGTCACTTACCTTATTAGCATTTCCTGAATCAAACTGATATGTCTATTATGTATTTCTCATGCACCAGTTCTGCTTATTGATATATCCAAATGCTTGAAATTCCAGAAAAGCCGGTTATAAACTCGATTGTTCACGGCGAAAGTTCACTCTGCAGATACATAAAATAAACAGGGTGGATAAAAAACTAGTGTCCTTTACTGATAATTTCCTTAAAGTAGTTATGATTGATATTGATGTCATTGAAGCATTTTCAGAAATACATTATGCCGAAAGATTTTGAACAATATTATTAGTAACTGGAACTTTATCTACTACGATTAGTAGAACAACTCGGATGATGGTAGAAGAATCTCGAGAAATATTGTAAAACAGAAACATTGATTTACAACAAAATAGGAAATGAAATGTGCTCATATTCTATTAAAAGACGAATTTATATGGAATGTATAGGTTGCTGATGAAGAACGACAGGAAATCCAGGATTATTCAAGTTTCAGTGTTCAGATGACATTCTGTAGAAAACCTTGGGCTCACGCCGGACATCTGTCAATTGATCTTGATTGATGATGATATTACCTACTTCAATATCAAAATTGTGGAATTCTTTGAACGGACAAATAATATATAACAGGGTACCAATGAACAAATGATGACATGAACAACGTACAGGAAAGGATGATAGAGTCAGAACACCTTACCCACTAAACATGATACATAACAAAAACATTTTCCATAGATAACTTTTGTGATATTGGCAAACTGATATTGCATTAATGTCGTCATGAAGTTTCCAGCACAGTGTTTCCACCTACATGTTTATGTCACATCAAAATAACATAACCAATAATATTCATTAGATAATATATAAAATGTTGATTTTATGTTTCCCATATATGTCTCATACAGAGTGGTTATGTTATTTTTTCGATGTTTTTGTTTAACCACCTCACATTATCTTGAAATATTCCCTAAATGTATTTTTCGGGTGATCAACATGTCATTCATGTGATATTTCAACATAACCATAATACAATATATCATAAATGTTGACAGAAACTCAAAATCTACATAACTTGTGAAAATGATATCCACATTCAAACAATATTTTCCAGTAAACACAAAATAAATCTCACCATCACATTTACACTATATTTTGAAATTTGCGGGTCATGTTAGTTCATTTTTAACACAGAACATACGTGTAAAGTGTACACTGTCTTTGACACACAAAATTCTGTACCATTCATGTTTGTTTACAAGCTGCGATTACTGATGAGCGTGTATTTGTTCATAAATCCTATGATTGCTGTTGCTGTGCGATTTAATTGTGCATCTTCCATGTTATTGTAGAATAACGCCTTTATTATTGAATTTGGCTTATTCTCACTTGAGTTTTCCATCGTGCAATTCGCCACTGATATAATTCGCGTGGAAGAATGGAATGAAAATGTTGACAAAAAATGTGGAGAGGATGATAAGGTGAGTTTCCATATATTCTATCAATACTACAATAAGTTTTGAAAATGTTTCACTTTCCATTTTCAAATCACACACTGCTGTGAATACAATGATTATATATGAATGTGTTTTTTCAGCAAAAAGGTAAAGATTAGTGAGATGAAAAAGTATTATCTGCGGTAGCTCAAAAGGTTGATTAAAAAAGATACTGTATCAATAGCTTCCCCTGCTCAAGTTTAGACCAGTCAAAACTGAAAGTACAATGAATTCAATGAAATAATGATAACTGATTCATTTCAGTATGATGTTCAATTCATAGAAAACAAGAAGTAAGGTGATGTATCAGTTATTCCTACAAATTGGTTGGTAGGTGCATGAACATCGATGTTGGTGGCTAACCAATTCAAGAATTGCAAGGACCCTTATTATCAAATGTCATGTTCCCAATAGTGATTGGAGTCAATATGATAGTAAAATTCACAATGTTTATGGTAAGATTATGATTTTCCATATTCCTCCACCAATTATTGTCATTTTACATTTCAGATTCATATGCCAAGGCTCTCGAACATTAAAAAAAATTGGCAGCTTCCTCTGAATCCGAGGGGGACCAGGAGCAACGACCTAGAAAACGACGGCTAAAACAAAAAAAATGACTGCAGAATATGAAAGCATTGTCAATCCACCTTCTGTCTTTTCGAAGTTATTCAGTGAAGATGAACTCAGGGCAGGTGCAGGTAAGTAAGAAAATAATTTCAATCCCAACAAATTTCATTATTCATTTTTATTCAGTTCAGCAAAATAGTACTGGAAAATATTAATATATGAACAGTGATATAGAAGATATCCCTTTCATAGAGGATCCACATGATACAACAGATGTAACAATAGTAGAAAATCTACCAGTTGTGGTTCCGGCTAATCAGATATCAGACATTATGGAAATGGTTGCTGACATCAGGAGCATGGGTCAAATTACTTTGAATAACGTAAATTCCATAGTGAAACATTCGGTAGATAGAAGTAGGAACATTGATACCTCTGATGATGTGATCAAAGAATGTTTGCCACTGAAAACAATTGACGGTTCGCTAAATCTAGAAGATCTCCTAAATAACAACAAATTTGCTGCTTCTCAATTTGTAAGTGAACCCAAAAGTACCTTTAATATACAGTGTGACCCGTCCTTCTCAATTTAATTATATGATTCTTTGTTTATAGAGATTGTAGCTCTCGAATTGTTCAGAAATAACTTGAATTTTCAAATCTTAATTTTAATCCATACTGGAAATTATCTTCCAATATTCATGTCAAAAGTTTGTTTTTCAATATGGGCAAACATTGTCCTTAATTGTCGAAAAAATTTACAATAATTTGGATTCTAGAGAAAAATTTACAAAATTTATTTGATTTGTGGAAAGAAAAATTAATGCAACATATTCCTTTCAAAACAAAGAATCGTCATCTGAATCAATACAAAAATCATCAATATTATTTACAATTCTGGGTAGTGTTTAAGAAATATAGTCACTATTTTATAAGAATGTTTTCAGAGTTTTGTATGAAAAATTTGCTCTTTGATCAAAATTATTTTTTCCTATAATAATGATACATCTCTTGGAAAAGTAAAAAATTATTATCTCTCTCTTTCTCTAATGATGAAATTATCGAGATACGAATTAAATTGAAAAATTGCAAAAAGAAAATGTACATGAATATTGAAAGAATTGCATATTGAATTTCCACACCAGATTTTGATGAACCTACCGTTTATCACATGGAAATTTTGTGGTATTGAGTTGAAGAAAAATCATCAAATGCATTTTTTTATGGTTATGTTGAATTTACCAGGAGTGTGTGAATATATTTTGATGTTAATGTATACTGAAATTATACTTCACTTATATTTTTTGATACAAACTATCAAATAACTACCTCTTCAAAAACTTTTACGTTTCTGTATCATTCTAGATGAACAAACTGGTACTCGTGGAGGTTCAGATTATAAAAATCTAATAAGGAGGTGCCTCCAACAGATTGAAGATGAAGATGAGCTTGCCCAGAATTGTTCATGGACTGGGCAAAAACGGAATTTTAAAATTTCTGATTTAAAAATTTTGGACATACTCAAACGTAAGTGCTTCTCAGTTGTTTTTTTCTTCAAATCTAGGGGCCAGTTGCATAAGCCATTTGTTAACTTGAGGATTACTCTGCTACCTAATGCTTTGCCATAGTAATAAACAAATTGAATATTTAATCGTCTGTTGAATTCTTTATGCAACCGGCCCTATGTCTTGTAAAATTGGCATACTATTGGTTTCATTTTGTATTTACCTTCATCCGTTGAATCGAAACATATGTCCATAAGTTCATAGGAATATTATGTTATTTTGATTTTTCAACGGTCATACTTACTACATGAAGTACATACATCACCTGATATTTTTTGACAATACATCATCAAAAATCAATTTGAGTTTTCAGTGACTATATATTTACTATATTTTCAGCATCTGTAAAAACGGTATTCAATGCAACTACCGATAGAGTTGAACAAACTCATTGTGATGGATTGGATGAGATTCGCCAAACAGGGGCTAAAGAGGAAGGAGTAATGACAGAGGCTAAAGAGAAAGAAGTAGTGACAGAGACTTAAGAGGAAGGAGTAGTGAAGAGACTAAATAGATCGATTCCATGATACATTTGTTTATTTTTTTTATGGAGTATTTTTCATTTTTTTAAGTTTCATTATACATTTTATGCAGTTAAAGTTTTTGATTCAATTTAATTGTCCCAGTAATATTTGGTCAGGCCATGGTATATCTTCTCTTTTTATGTTTATTAAGTTATTCACCTACAAAAAGTGACGATTTAAATTCCAGAAATGTATAAATATAGAAAAAAGTATCCCATGAGTATCTGCTCCACCCTGTATACCACGAAACGAAATATTAATATAAAAGGGTAACGATGATGTAACATTACACAAATGTAGTTCCATAAATGTTTTGAGCAACATTGAATGTATGTAATAAAGTTACATTAAGTTATGCAAAATATGATACATTTATGTAATAATTATCATTGAACATTACATTGTAATATTTATAAGAGGCACAAAGTACCATTGACGCAACGTATCTGTTATATCAAGCACATCTCAGAGTAACATCACAAAGTCACAATGTGATATAATATTTATGTTTAAAACATGTTTTTATGTTTAGTGGGTATTAACCTGTCCCTCTCTATTTTCAGCGTCTTCTATATGGATGAGAAGCGCATTTGATGGATACCTTATATACCGTAGAATGGGGATACTTTGAATCTTGGGTATACTTTGATCGATACATCTTTTAAATTTCAAATATTCCTAGCCACGCTATTTATGCAACCATCAATACAGTTCCAGTTCCATTGTGGTTCACTTGATACTAGTTGTCATCAATCTGCTTGATGAAGCAGTATTGTCAGTGTTTGTACTGAATTGCTCATTTTTATTTTGACGCCTGTTTTGACTGATTCATAATGTTTGCAAAACTTTGTGCCTACACCAGTAAGTTTTATTTTTCATATTTTTTCTGCTTTACTACTATATTAGGCATATATTTGGGAATGCATAGAAATAATGTGTTGAGTAATTTTTCCTTAACCTAACTTTTGGTAGAGGTCGTTATTTCAAGGGGTATCTTTGATCGGTGTCTGGGGTTACATTGATCACTTGATCGATGTTGCCCCTTCGGTTGAATTACCTATAATGATTAGATAAATATTCTAAGTAATTTTGTTTCATCTTCAGAAAAATGGCCCGCAAACACAAATGTTTGCTTGGATCTAGATCCTACCGAAATTACTCCAAGGAAAAGTTGGAAGAAGCACTAGGAAAGGTGGTTGATGGTACACTGTCCATTCGCGAGGCGACAAGACAATTTAGTATCCCATTTGGAACCTTGTATAACCGATTTAAAGGAATCCATGGTAATAATCCGGGTCGTCCAACAATTTTCACCTATGACGAGGAGTTGGCCATTCTACAATCGACTGCCAAATGCGCGGATGGGGGATTCCCCTTATCGCTTCTGGATATGAGAATGATGGCCAAATATTATTTAGATAGAAAAGGAAGAACGGTGCATTTATTCAAGAATAACCTTCCTGGAATAGACTGGACATACAGTCTTCTTCAGCGGCATGAAAAATCTTACGGACAACGCATATTTACAAACATTAGAAGGGCTAGAGCATCAGTGTCAAGGGAAACTTTGGGAGAATTTTACGACAACTTGGGGAACACACTAAGAGGTTTACCAAGCAACAATATATTCAATTATGACGAATCTAATTTGCTCGATGATCCCGGCAAGAAGCACGGGATTTATAGACCCGGAAAAGGTAATGAATCACTCGAAAAGCTGCACCACAATTATGGTATGTGGTGCAGCAGATGGTACATTATTGCCGCCTTATGTGATTTATAGAAGTGTCCACCTTTATGACTCTTGGAGAAAAAATGGTCCAAGAGGACCTCCATGTTATAGCAAGCCGTGTTGTAGCTTGAGCACAAGATATAATCGCACCATAAGTGGTTGGATGGATTGTGTGACCTTTCGAGATTGGTTAACCACTTTATTTTTGCCACATGCAAAACGTTTGAAAGGGAGAAAAGCTCTGATTGGGGATAATTTGTCATCTCACTTGGATGATGGTGTCTTAAAAATGTGTGTTGAAAACGATATTGATTTTATTTGCTTGGTTCCAAATTCAACCCATATTTGCTAGCCCTTAGACGTTGAGTTCTTTAGACCAATGAAAGGGGCATGGCGTGAAACACTAACAGATTTGAAATTGCAAAATCTGCGTCTGAGCACTGTTCCCAAAGATATGTTTTCATCTCTTCTGAAGAAAAGCCTAAATAAAATGGACACCGTAACCGCGCGAGTTGTCAAACCGAACGAAACCAACCAGATACAATTTGAAACCAGCAAGTTAGAATCTGCAATCAAACGGAACTTGATCAATTATTTCCGGAGTACTGGTATTCATCCTGCAGATCGGGAGCAGGTTTTCAAGAAGTTGCCACCAGAACAAGTTGCTGACCCTACCCCTATTGTCGAAAAAGCACTGACAGCATTTTTGAGAGAGCAATGATTCGGAGACGCAGTCCCTTCACAGAGAAAAAGAATACGACTAGAGGTTCAACCTGGTTGTAGTATATCCACGGCAGCATATGGACAAGACTCTGACGATGACGAAGATGGGGAGCTTGGAATCGAAGACCGTCCTGCTTCTGTCTCATCAATTCGCGATGTTGCAGAAGAGGAAGCTAATTCAGAAGATTTCGAAGTTGGCCAATTCATTTCGTTTTACTCCCAACTAGGGAAAAAACATATAAATATATTTGTAAGATCCTGGAAGTGGACTCCAACATTCTTGTTGTGGGATTGAAATCAGTAAGAAAAGGTGAAAGACTATTTCGACTTGTTCCTGATGACACCTCCGAGCTCAAAGCAAGTGATATTATTAAGATTTTACCAAATCCCTCTTTGGAGAAAAATGATAATAATATCTTTAATAAATTTGAAATTGATATTGAAGTTTTAGAAATGTAGCATATTATGTGAATTTTCATTTCCTTTTGTGTACCTATATTATTTCTGTTCCTTTTATAATGAATAAAGATTAGTTGGTAAAAAGGTTTTTAGTGTGATAAAACTTACCCCAAATTGCATTTCTGCCCTTAGAGAAATGGGAAAAAAATTTAATTATTTTTTCAAACCTTTTTAGTGGGGTTACTTTAATATTCCGTTGAAAACGCTAGGGTGGTCAAAGTAACCCCAATCTCAGGTAGAACTTTGATCATCAACTCTTTATTTTTTTTCTCGAGTATTTTTGAATGGTTTTCTTACATTTTTTCAAAATCGTTAATAAAATGAAAACCAATATTGCAGTTTTTTTTGAAATTTTAATGCTGAAGGAGCAAAAGTTATTTCACTTTGAACTAGAAAATTGATTAATGTATCCCCATTCTACGGTACTGTTCATGACGTGCGTAGCCAAGGTACCAGATAACACTGGCCACATGGGCACAACATCCAAGGGTCCTGTGCAATAGTATCCAAATATAATATCGTCAATATTGATTTGTTCAATATCCTACACATTTGCTTCGAATGCTATGAATAATTGATATTTGGTGGCATTACGGAATTTCGAATGGAATCCCATTTGTAAAAATCCACGCTCATTCGTATTTGCATCCATTTGGAATTCATTTTCATCATGATGATATACAGTATTTTGTATATACGATGCTGTCAATTCTACCTGGTATATGCCAACAGTTATATCTCGTACCAATTGTGAATCTGATCTTGGGAATTCAATGAAATGATCCTGTATGAGTAATGTCCACTGACCACGTCTCATATTTAGATTTTCTGTTTCAACTCTGTCTTGAACTACGTTGACTTCATTAGCCTTTTCCAACATTATATTGGCTAATCCTTGATCTCTCATTTAAATAAGTGGATTGTACTTATTTATTACGGCACCTGTTATTTGTAGGAAACATTTTATATTTCTAATATGATATGTATCAAGTTTGAAAAAGATTGTCTTCAAATGACCATTCCGTGCCTCAACTATCCATCTAGTTTTTGTTATGATTCTGAACTGGTTGGCTCCTTCAGTTAGTAGTTGTCTTTGTCCTAGAGGTGGAACTTAAGGTATTTCACAATGAATGCCGATATTCTGAAGAAAAGGAAGAGCATTTTGGTAGCCCCTATCATAAAATGATCACCTGAATGAGTGGTGAAGCTATGTTCGTTCTAAGTCGAAGGTCAAACCTATATACTGAAGTCGAAGTAACATATCTGTTTTAAGTCGAAGATGTATTATGTGCTTTTTTCAGTAAATATTCACTCATCAAGTGATTGAAACATAAATATAAAATTATTTTTGATAGTACATTTTCCCAATGGAACAATAAGCATTCGAAATAAATATATTTAACAGTCTATCCCTTATGGGACAATGAACATTAGAAAATATAAGTATGGGTAATAAGGATATGAGCCATAGGGGATAAGGGGGTGAATATATAGTATTTTTAATCATTTTACTAGTCATTGAAAATAAATATGTTTGGAGTTATTTTTATCATTTTTAAGAAAAAAATATCTATATCACATTATTCTGTTTTTGGGGATATAATTGGAGGTATAGTAAATTCAAAACATGAATATGAAAGTAATTGTGACAGCTCCACACTCTGAATAGACAATAAGCACTCGAAATGAATGAATTTGAGGGTCCCTAATATGAAGCATTCGAAATATTTTTAATAGCCTAATGGGCAATAAGCTTTGTTAGTAAGATTGGTAATAAGGATATGAGCCATAGGGGATAATGTGGTGAATATATAGTATTTTTAATCATTATACCGGTCATTTTTAAGAAAAAATATTTATATCACATTATTTTGTTTTTAGGGATATAATGGGAGTTATTTTAGGTAACTGGTCGTCTGTTTTTATATCTAGTATCGATTAAATTATAAAAAATATCTAGATTAAATTATTTTTTTAGGATATAATTTTTGGAGATATTTCGGTAATTGGCCTTATGTTATGTTTAAAATTCATCAGTCATTGAGTACTCCACCCTCCATACGTAATAAATTGAAAAAAGTAGACATCGTGCTGGCGATTTGAACCGTCAACCTTTGGATTGGAAAGCTAACGCATCAACCTCTGCGCTATCAAGCCTCATAACGATAGTTAGACAATTATATGTAGACAAAAGTAGGATGAGATATATTCTGAATATAATTACATCCATTTAACAGTAAACTATAATTTCGGCATCCGAAATAAAATATAAACATAATTTTTGAGATTTGGTCTGATTTTCCTGTATTGTATACATTATATATTCATTGAATTAAAAAATGAAAGTACGTTTCAACATCATCATTGGAGATTGCATCAGAATTATTATTAAATAATACCTACATTGGACGTTTTGAATTATGGTAGAATACAGAATTCAAGTATGAGTTGGATCACCTAGCATTAAACGTTTTTCTGTATGCATTAGATTAGTTATAAAATGAAATGTATAATCCAACCATTTTTTTGGAGTTTGAGTGGGATCATATTAAACTTTATGAATCATGGTAGAATTCATAAGTATCTGAGTATGAGTGGATCTCCTAAAAAAAATATTCCTTGTTCTGATATATATAATAATACAAATTTAGATGTTTACAATTGGTTGAAAAAAAAAATTTTATATAAAAAAATTTTAAAAATTTATTTTTGGTGAATGATGAATCCTTTCAATACATGATAGCAAATCTGAAATATCTACTACGTAGACACAGTAATACATAATGTCCTAGTTTCATAGAAAAAAATAGTTTTTCATTTCATTTAGTAATTGTAACGTTTTGAATGGTTCTCAGAGTGTTTAGGTGTTCATTTCTACAAAAATCATCATTAATTATGAAAACTCTTCTGTAAATTTATGATTTAGAAATACGTATATGAATATAAAAAATAGCTAATGGAAATTAGGAACTGTTGAAACAAGTAATGAAGTTAAAAGAAAAATTATGTAAGATATATGTTCTGAAAAACATCGAGAGTTTTAGAATTCCATTCAAAGTCGTTATGATTCAGTGTGAAAACGTTCTTTGAAATCAGGAGAGGAAATTGTTAATTCAGAGTTAAATGTGAATTATTAAAAAATGTATTGGGAAATATGAAAGTTCAAGAATGTTGATATGATATTCTACTGAAATACCTCAATTGAAAAATAGTGATTGATTCATTCGTAATTAATGCATCGCTCGAAAGTGTTTTGAAAATCAGTTTCAATTCCTTATGAGTATTTAAGTTGTTATTAATATTACATTTTTCCATTTTTTAATGCTTGTGAAAGTATGAAATAGGGAAAATGAAAGAAATATATCAAAAAACACCAGAAATTAGTATTTTTTTTTGTAATAAATATGACCTTTCTTAAAAGTTGTTTTCAATTAGAATGTAATGTTTGACATCAAAAAATGAACAATTGATGAATACTCTATTAACCATGTTATTCACGTAGGAATTATTTTTCGGAAATTCATATCTCACGTTATCAGTCACCAAACACTTTGAAAATAAATACTTTTCAATATACAGAGAATTTTGTTACAGCACTAAGTGAAACTGAGGGTCATTTAACTGACATAAACGATCCCAATAATTAGATAAACAAGAAATTTCACCATACTGCATTCATAACGCAGCCGTTATATCAGGAAAAATGTAGAGACTGAAATGCAGAACTTCTAAACATTAAAAAACATTCGAAATACCATTATCCCAAAAAATATCGAATTTTATATTCGCTAATAAAAATGTAAATGAAAGAATGTAAATCAGTTTTGAAGAAAACTCAATGAATACTGAAATAATAATAATAATAATAATAATAATAGTAATATGAATGTTTATTCAAAAGGTATAGTAGAATGAGAGCCTACATTTTTGTGAGGGCATACGTTAAAACGGAGCTAGACCATGTTTTCATGGTTGACTAAAAAAATTAATAAATTTCAAACTATTGAAAAAGTGTGAAACTGAAAGCCAACCATGAAAAATATGTTAATATCATGGTATTGAATATTCCACAAATATGTTAATTCACATGTGGATGTATTAGATAGATGGCAGATTATGACAAGCTGTCTTATTTATTAGTGGAATTTAAAACAACTAGACATTGAGAACTCTCGGAAGGAGAAATACCATTACTCAGAAGTATCATATTTTTAATTCTGTAATAACAATAGAAATTAAAAAAAAAACATTAAATTAATATAATTCTGAAGGAAACTTATAATAATGATAATAATAACTGTACATGCATATAGTTGTAGTGAACTGAGAGACACGTAAAAAAAGGGACATGTGTTGAATTCTTGTACAGACCATGTTATTCATGAGAACTATTGTTACTCAGAAGTATCATAGTTTCAATTCTGTAATAACAATGGAAATTTAAAAAAAAAATCATTAAATTAATAATTCTGAAGGAAGCTTATAATAATGGAAATAATGAATGTATATGCATATAGTTATAGTGAACTAAGAGTCACGTAACAAATAGGCAACATGTGTTAAATTCTTGTACAGACCATGTAATTCATAAGAACTATTGCTTCTTTGTTTATATCTGAAGTGATCATTCATGGTTTATTAATATTTGTTTCTTAGTTATTCAGGAAAAGAAAATCAATATTGTCTGAAACATTACAAATAATGTAGTGGTAATATCACATTCCAACATAAAAGATTGATTATATCACGACATACTATTAGATAGGTTAATTATAGTGATTATAATGCTGAAATACAGTCGAAAGTAGAAATATCATAACCCAGAAGCATCATATTTTAATTCTGAAGAAAACTTTATAAATACTAAATAAATAATGAATGCATATAGCTATAGTGAAATAAGAATTATGTGTAAAAAAAGAGGCATATGTTGAATTCTTATACAGGCTATTTTATTCCTGGAAAAAATATTCTTAAATGTTTTATATCAAACGTTTATGGTAAAATAAAAAAAAAGACTTGAATTCTACAGTATTAAAATGTGTGTGAGCTAAGAATTTTCACACACCAGATAAAAAATTAACTATATTTCATCAAGGTATTGAATTAAAATTTTGGATGTATAGATGGTAAATAGAACTTGAAGTTTTTCAAGTATGAGATGGGTTGATTTTAATAACTATAATCATAAAAATACAACCCCCACCAAAACTTTCTGTTAGTATTCTCTACAAAGTTGATGAAAATTGATTTTACCACATCAAAAGAGGGAAGTGCAGGGGTCCATCATTGTTATTGGGGAAACAAAATACTCCCGAACTAAATATTGTGTATGCATTAATAGGTATAAAATTCAAACTCAAAACTTATTTTTATGTAAATTATGTTATGAATTGCTTTTATATATTTTGAAGAAGTATAATATTAATGTAAGTTTGTATGTTATAAGAGATCGTTTTCATTTGTTTTAGAATACTAGTGATCTTCATACCATATATACAGTTCCATGTGGTGTTGAAATGGATTTGAGAAAATGTTTTTGGACAAAAAAAAATGGTTTGAATGTGACATATATTTACATGATGACTACTATCGATTCACTTGTTTCATTGGTTTTTTTGTGAAGATGATAATAAAGTATGATAATAGTATTGAATACTCTACACGTATATACAATTGCATGTGGATGTATACATGGTAAATGGAACTTGAAGCTTCCAAAATATGAAAATTTCCCACATCAAAAGAGTAATCCGTCATTGTAATTGGAAACAAAATACCCTGAAACTAAATATTGTGTATGGGTTAATACATATAAAATTCAAACTCCAAACCTATTTTTTATGTAAATCATGTTATCAATTGCTTTAACGTATTTCAAAGAAGTATAATATTAATGTGAATTTGCATGTTATGAGAGATTATTTTCGTTTGTTTTATAATACCAGTTATTTTTATACCAAATATCAATACAGTTCCATGTGGTATCAAAAATGAATTTAAGGAATTGTTATTTGAACTGAACAAAAAATACTTCGAATCTGACATAGATTTACAAGTTGACTACTATCGTTTCATTGAGTTTTGTGACGAAGATGATGATGATGATGATAAAAACGAAGATTATGAACAGAATTTTCACACACCAGATAACAATTACTACTAAATTTCACGTAAACGTTACAATCATGGTATTGAATACACATATATAAATTTGCATGTGGACGTATACATGTTAAATGGAACTTGTAGTTTCACAAGAATGAGATAGGTTGATTTTGATTACTAATATCCTGAAAATTCCATCCCACCAAACTCTCTGATTTATTAGTGATCTCAACAAAGTTAATGATCATTGATTTTTTTATCATAATCAGTGATTTTCAGCATCAATATTTAATTGTTTTATGTTTATTTTTTTTATAATGATCAGCTTTGATGAATTGTAGTGCATTGAAGTGGTTGTAGAGGTCTAGAATGATTGCTAACGTGTGAATGATATGAAACAAGTTGCTATGCACAGTAAATGGATAAATGCATGAATGAGGTGGGGTATTCTGACGAGTATTATTATTCAGATCACCAATGGGTCCATTATAACCTTCCACATCCTCTCTTGGACTGCCCCAAAATAGCACCCTAGATAATTAGTATTTTGAGATCTCTTATATGAAAAGCCTATCATCTCAAGCTCCTCAAAGCAGTCCTACCCTATTGGTCAGATCCACATGGGTGATAAGAGCACAGTGTTCAGTCACGATACCTCTAATATGTACACTATAATGCATGATACTAGATTGATACTAGAATGAATTTTTTCACGACTAAGTAAAAAGAACCAAGGAATATATTCGTGTGAAAAATCAATAGATAATCATTGAGAATTTATTTGAAAAGAACTGATTTTTTTACATTTAAATTTTATTGGATATATAGAAAACAAATCAGGAAACAAATATAATTTCAGACCTCATTTGATCAACAAATCAATCCATATTAAATAAAACTGAAGGTAGCACTCTGATGCGTTGAAACATGAGGAAATCATCAAACCAAAAATGCATAAGCGATGAAATCATAATAGATTAATTTAAAAACTCGATGGTAATTTGTTATAAATCTTCTAAGGAACCCACTTATTTTTTTTTCAAAGTATCCATTTATTGAATGTTTTAGAGTTTCACAGAAGGAAACATTTGATTCTCATTCATAGACACGGAAAATTCTCGGAATAAGGAACTTCAAAGTGGCTCTTGATATACTATATATTCTATACTAGTACCAATTTTTTTTTCGATAAAATAGTTCAATTTTCATTATATTAAATTTAGTATTTTCTTTTGAAGGTTTGATTTTTTTCATCATTTCAATTGCTCCTCTGATTTTGATTAAAATTCATTTTTAACATGAAAGACAAAAATTTATGAGTCTCTTTCTAAATGGCTCATTATGATTTAAATCATGAGGTACATAATCATCATACTCCAGCAAATAATAGTGAGATTCTCAAACCACACCATGAACATCAGTAAATAATACTTTTTCGTGTGAAATTGATATGCAAGTGGAAAATTGATAAAACAGCTTAAATAAAAAGTCTTCGAAGGTTTGATTTTTAACTCTCTTTCAGTTGCAGTTTTTCATTTGGAGGTTCAATTTTTCATCATTTCAGTTGCAAGAAAATAAAATTGGAAAACACTTCCTATAAGGATGAATATGACTCGAATTCATGAGTTACATAATCATCATACTCCCATAAATAATAATAATGAGACTCTCGAACCGAATCATGACAATTATGAATTATTCCATTATGGTTTATACCAGTGAATAATACTTTTTTCTTGTGGAATTGATATGCAAGTAAAAACATTATTGTGAAAAATTTATAAAACTTATTAAACAAAAATTCATAATATTTATATAAGGAGCAAATTTTCAGAATAAGAAAGACTTTTGAAGCTGAATGAAATCCATGGGATGAGTAAGATAATTCCAATTTGAAAAAAAATATTTTTTTTATATATTAATTTAATTTTTTTTTCATGTTCTAGTGGTTTTTAACCCATTTCGTTTTAAGGTTTATTTTGGAAAATTAAAATTTTTTTGTATTTCTTTTGATTTTATTGTTATTTAAGTTTAATCTTCTATGAAAATAATTTTTTTTTCTTTAGATTTCGAAGAAATATCATGCCGGTATTTTGGGTACTGGAGAAAACTTGATTTCGATCAATAATTATTAACAAATATATTTCAACCTAACTCCCATCAATCGTCACCAATTCATATGATCGTTTCGAATAATCTCATTTCAATGTCGATAAAATTTTGGTGTAACACAAATCCGTAGAATTAGTTCGATCATGTTGTTTGAAGTAAACTCTAACTCTAACTTTCACAGATTTTTTCTAATGTAATAATGTTTCGGTTTGCATATCATTTTTTTTTTTACTTCACGTGAACTAATTGAATGAAATAATCCCGATTTCCAAACATCAAGTTATTTCCTTTTCTATGAGTAATAAAAAAATTTTCATTTTTATTCTTTCATTGTAATTATAACAAATCAAAATTCGCGTTAAACATGTTTTCAGTCTTTACTTTCAATTATGATGTGTGGTACACAAATTCATTCGATCAATTTTAGTTTGAATAATTTAAATGAATGTTTTACCGAGAATAGTCTCCTCCATAATGAAATATCAGATTATAGTCCTGAAAGAAATATTCAATAGCAAAACACAAAGGATCTCGTTCAGCACACTCAAAATTTATCCACAACAAATATTGAACTGCAACAGTTGTTTACAATTTTACAATACACACTTCCATGAATATAAAGTAACAACATAAAAAATTTCAACTGTATTTTTTTACATAATGTTGGTTTATCTTATAGTGTAATTTTAATTCAATACACTAATCTATCTTAAAACTAAGTTCTGCTTTAGGAAAAACACAATTATTATTTCCATGAAAGAAATTAGTCTTAAAATGCTCTAACTTATGGAGAAAAGCTCTATTTAGGTGAAAGTTCGAGCGGGAGGAAAAAAATGATTTTGGAGTAAAACAAATAATTCACGAAATGCGCACCACAAATTGTGAAGTGAAGGTAGTTGACAAAAACAAAATTTATAATGAAATTATCAACATACAGTAATAACGTCAATTTACTTCATTTTTAAGTTTTTATCTTAATATATTAACTTTTTTTTTCTCTGTAACGTGTCCAATGTTTTATTAGTGACAATGATAGATTTTTAACATATTTTTTCTATGAATGAGTTCAAATTTTCCTTCTGTGAAACTATAAAACTTCAATAATGGATACTTTGAAAAAAAAATAAGTGGGTTCCTTAGAAGATTTATAACAAATTACCATCGAGTTTTTAAATTAATCTATTATGATTTCATCGCTATGCATTTTTAGTTTGATGATTTCCTCATGTTTCAACGCATCAGAGTGCTACCTTCAGTTTTATTTAATATGGATTGATTTGTTGATCAAATGAGGTCTGAAATTATATTTGTTTCCTGATTTGTTTTCTATATATCCGATAAATTTTAAATGTAAAAAAATCAGTTCTTTTCAAATAAATTCTCAATGATTATCTATTGATTTTTCACACAATTATATTTCTTGGTTCTTTTTACTTAGTCGTGAAAAAATTCATTCTAGTATCAATCTAGTATCATGCATTATAGTGTACATATTAGAGGTATCGTGACTGAACACTGTGCTCTTATCACCCATGTGGATCTGACCAATAGGGTAGGACTACTTTGAGGAGCTTGAGATGATAGGCTTTTCATATAAGAGATCTCAAAATACTAATTATCTAGGGTGCTATTTTGGGGCAGTCCAAGAGAGGATGTGGAAGGTTATAATGGACCCATTGGTGATCTGAATAATAATACTCGTCAGAATACCCCACCTCATTCATGCATTCATCCATTTACTGTGCATAGCAACTTGTTTCATATCATCCACACGTTAGCAATCATTCTAGACCTCTACAACCACTTCAATGCACTGACAATTCATCAAAGCTGATCATTATAAAAAAAATAAACATACAACAATTAAATATTGATGCTGAAAATCACTAATTATGATAAAAAAATCAATGATCATTAACTTTGTTGAGATTACTAATAAATCAGGGAGTTTGGTGGGATGGAATTTTCAGGATATTAGTAATCAAAATCAACCTATCTCATTCTTGTGAAACTACAAGTTCCATTTAACATGTATACGTCCACATGCAAATTTATATATGTGTATTCAATACCATGATTGTAACGTTTACGTGAAATTTAGTACTAATTGTTATCTGGTGTGTGAAAATTCTGTTCATAATCTTCGTTCTTATCATCATCATCATCTTCGTCACAAAACTCAATGAAACGATAGTAGTCAACTTGTAAATCTATGTCAGATTCGAAGTATTTTTTTTTATTTCAAATAACAATTCCTTAAATTCATTTTTGATACCACATGGAACTGTATTGATATTTGGTATAAAAATAACTGGTATTATAAAACAAACGAAAATAATCTCCCATAACATGCAAATTCACATTACTATTATACTTCTTTGAAATACGTTACGGCAATTGATAACATGATTTGAATAAAAAATAGGTTTAGAGTTTGAATTTTATATGTATTAACCCATACACAATATTCAGTTTCAGGGTATTTTGTTTCCAATTACAATGACGGATTACTCTTTTGATGTGGGAAATCAACCTTTTTCATACTTTGAAAACTTCAAGTTCCATTTACCATGTATACATCCACATGCAATTGTATATACGTGTAGAGTATTCAATACTATTATCATACTCTATTATCATCTTCACAAAAAAAACAATGAAACAAGTGAATCGATAGTAGTCATCATGTAAATATATGTCACATTCAAATCATTTTTTTTTTTGTCCAAAAACATTTTCTCAAATCCATTTTAACACCACATGGAACTGTATATATGGTATGAAGATCACTAGTATTCTAAAACAAATTAAAACGATCTCTTATAACATACAAACTTACATTAATATTATACTTCTTCAAAATATATAAAAGCAATTCATAACATAATTTACATAAAAATAAGTTTTGAGTTTGAATTTTATACCTATTAATGCATACACAATATTTAGTTCAGGAGTATTTTGTTTCCCCAATAACAATGATGGACCCCTGCACTTCCCTCTTTTGATGTGGTAAAATCAATTTTCATCAACTTTGTAGAGAATACTAACAGAAAGTTTTGGTGGGGGTTGTATTTTTATGATTATAGTTATTAAAATAACCAAAATTTATATACGTGTTAAGTATTCAATACCTTGATGAAATATAGTAAATTTTTTATCTGGTGTGTGAAAATTCTTAGCCACACACATTTTCAATACTGTAGAATTAACTCTTTTCTTTTATTTAACCATAAACGTTTGATATAAAACATTTAGGAATATTTTTTCCAGGAATAAAATAGCCTGTATAAGAATTCAACATATGCCTCTTTTTTTACACATAATTCTTATTTCACTATAGCTATATGCATTCATTATTTATTTAGTATTTATAAAGTTTTCTTCAGAATTGAAATATGATGCTTCTGGATTATGGTATTTCTACTTTCGACTGTATTTCAGCATTATAATCACTATAATTAACCTATCTAATAGTATGTCGTGATATAATCAATCTTTTATGTTGGAATGTGATATTACCACTACATTATTTGTAATGTTTCAGACAATATTGATTTTCTTTTCCTGAATAACTAAGAAACAAATATTAATAAACCATGAATGATCACTTCATATATAAACAAAGAAGCAATAGTTCTTATGAATAACATGGTCTGTACAAGAATTTAACACATGTTCCCTTTTTGTTACGTGACTCTTAGTTCACTATAACTATATGCATATACATTCATTATTACCATTATTATAAGCTTCCTTCAGAATATTAATTTAATGATTTTTTTTTAAATTTCCATTGTTATTACAGAATTGAAACTATGATACTTCTGAGTAACAATAGTTCTCATGAATAACATGGTCTGTACAAGAATTTAACACATGTCACCTTTTTTACGTGTCTCTCAGTTCACTACAACTATTATACAGTTATTATTATCATTATTATAAGTTTCCTTCAGAATTATATTAATTTAATGTTTTTTTTTTTAATTTCTATTGTTATTACAAATTGAAAATATGATACTTCTGAGTAATGGTATTTCTCCTTCCGAGAGTTCTCAATGACTAGTTGTTTTAAATTTCACTAATAAATAAGACAGCTTGTCATAATCTGCCATCTATCCAATACATCCACATGTGAATTAACATATTTGTGGAATATTCAATACCATGATATTAACATATTTTTCATGGTTGGCTTTCAGTTTACACACTTTTTCAATAGTTTGAAATTTATTAATTTTTTTAGTCAACCATGAAAACATGGTCTAGCTCCGTTTCAACGTATGCCCTCACAAAAATTAATTTAGGCTCTCATTCTACTATACCTTTTGAATGAACATTCATATTACTATTATTACTATTATTATTATTATTATTTCAGTATTCATTGAGTTTTCTTCAAAACTGATTTATATTCTTTCATTTACATTTCTATTAGCGAATATAAAATTCGATATTTTTTGGGATAATGGTATTTCGAATGTTTTTTAATGTTTAGGAGTTCTGCATTTCAGTCTCTACATTTTTCCTGATATAACGGCTGCGTTATGAATGCAGTATGGTGAAATTTCTTGTTTATCTAATTATTGGGATCGTTTATGTCAGTTAAATGACCCTCAGTTTCACTTAGTGCTGTAACAAAATTCTCTGAATATTGAAAAGTATTTATTTTCAAAGTGTTTGGTGACTGATAACGTGAGATATGAATTTCCGAAAAATAATTCCTACGTGAATAACATGGTTAATAGAGTATTCATCAATTGTTCATTTTTTGATGTCAAACATTACATTCTAATTGAAAACAACTTTTAAGAAAGGTCATATTTATTACAAAAAAAATACTAATTTCTGATGTTTTTTGATATATTTCTTTCATTTTCCCTATTTCATACTTTCACAAGCATTAAAAAATGGAAAAATGTAATATTAATAACAACTTAAATACTCATAAGGAATTGAAACTGATTTTCAAAACACTTTCGAGCGATGCATTAATTACGAATGAATCAATCACTATTTTTCAATTGAGGTATTATAGATAGAATATCATATCAACATTCTTGAACTTTCATATTTCCCAATACATTTTATTTTTCATTTGCGTATTCATTCAGGACAGTGTACCTAATATAATACTATTCATACTACATATTTATCAACTCACAAGTAGTCCTACATATGAACATCCTCTGAAATTAACAATTTCCTCTCCTGATTTCAAAGAACGTTTTCACACTGAATCATAACGACTTTGAATGGAATTCTAAAACTCTCGATGTTTTTCAGAACATATATCTTACATAATTTTTCTTTTAACTTCATTACTTGTTTCAACAGTTCCTAATTTCCATTAGCTATTTTTTATATTCATTATACGTATTTCTAAATTATAAATTTACAGAAGAGTTTTCATAATTAATGATGATTTTTGTAGAAATGAACACCTAAACACTCTGAGAACCATTCAAAACGTTACAATTACTAAATGAAATGAAAAACTATTTTTTTTATGAAACTAGGACATTATGTATTACTGTTAGAGATAAGTGCCATGTGAAGTGGAATGAATAGAAAAATCGAATTTAAACGGTTTTCTTCACATAAAGGATTCAATATAAAATTGAACCAGAGAAAGGTAGATCTCAGGTGAAAAACAACTACTTTCCTGGCAAATACCACGCAGAACGTTGAATGATATTCACCTGAAAATCCATGCATACTTCCATATAATATCAATGGACATTGAATGCAATGTTTCTTTCTGATAAGCTCGATTATGTTTAATTTATGTCGTGTTCACCTAACAATCCGCATACCGGTTTCAGGCTTCTTGGCCCTCATCAGTACGGAGTAGTCAACCAGCCAAAGGTCCAAAGAACTCTGGCTGAAGTGAGTCACAACGTAAACAAACCATCATCGATCTTGTAACACCTATAGGTGTTTATCTTTTCCGGCGTACCTATAGGTGTTACAAGATCGATGATGGTTTGTTTACGTTGTGTCTCACTTCAGCCAGAGTTCTTTGGACCTTTGGCTGGTTGACTACTCCGTACTGATGAGGGCCAAGAAGCCTGAAACCGGTATGCGGATTGTTAGTGAACACGACATAAATTAAACATAATCGAGCTTATCGAAAGACATTTGCATTCAATGTCCATGATATTATATGGAAGTATGCATGGATTTTCAGGTGAATATCATTCAACGTTCTGCGTGGTATTTGCCAGGAAAGTAGTTGTTTTTCACCTGAGATCTACCTTTCTCTGGTTCAATTTTATATTGAATCCTTTATGTGAAAAAACCGTTTAAATTCGATTTTTCTATGTATTACTGTGTCTACGTAGTAGATATTTCAGATTTGCTATCATGTATTGAAAGGATTCATCATTCACCAAAAATAATTTATTTTGTAGTATGAATATTTCATTGAATCAGTCAATATTCACATTTTTCAGAGTCTGCACATATAACAATTTCTTGTCGTAGTGTTTCTCAACTAATTGTAAACATCTAAATTTGTATTATTATATATATCAGAACAAGGAATAATTTTTTTAGGAGATCCACTCATACTCAAATACTTATGAATTCTACCATGATTTATAAAGTTTAATATGATCCCACTCAAACTCCAAAAACAGAATGGTATGGATTATACATTTCATTTTATAACTAATCTAATGCATACAGAAAAACGTTTAATGCTAGGTGATCCAACTCATACTTGAATTCTGTATTCTACCATAATTCAAAACGTCCAATGTAGGTATTATTTAATAATAATTCTGATGCAATCTCCAATGATGATGTTGAAACGTACTTTCATTTTTTAATTTAATCAATATATAATGTATACAATACAGGAAAATCAGACCAAATCTCAAAAATTATGTTTATATTTTATTTCGGATGCCCAAATTATAGTTTACTGTTAAATGGATGTAATTCTATTCAGAATATATCTCATCCTTACTTTTGTCTACATATAATTGTCTAACTATCGTTATGAGGCTTGATAGCGCAGAGGTTGATGCGTTAGCTTTCCAATCCAAAGGTTGACGGTTCAAATCGCCAGCACGATGTTTACTTTTTTCAATTTATTACGTATGGAGGGTGGTGTACTCAATGACTGATGAATTTTAAACATAACATAAGGCCAATTACCGAAATATCTCCAAAAATTATATCCTAAAAAAATAAATTGATCTAGATATTTTTTATAATTTAATCGATACTAGATATAAAAACAGACGACCAGTTACCTAAAATAACTCCCATTATATCCCTAAAAACGAAATAATGTGATATAAATATTTTTCCTTAAAAATGACCGGTATAATGATTAAAAATACTATATATTCACCCCATTATCCCCTATGGCTCATATCCTTATTACCAATCTTACTAACAAAGCTTATTGCGCATTAGGCTATTAAAAATATTTCGAATGCTTCATATTAGGGTCCCTCAAATTTATTCATTTCGAGTGCTTATTGTCTATTCAGAGTGTGGAGCTGTCACAAATACTTTCATATTGATGTTTTGAATTTACTATACCTCCAATTATATCCCCAAAAACAGAATAATGTGATATAGATATTTTTTTCTTAAAAATGATAAAAATAGCTCCAAATATATTTATTTTCAATGACTAGTAAAATGATTAAAAATACTATATATTCACCCCCTTATCCCCTATGGTCATATCCTTATTACCCATACTTATATTTTCGAATGTTCATTGTCCCATAAGGGATAGACTGTCAAATATATTTATTTCGAATGCTTATTGTTCCATTGGGAAAATGTACTATCAAAAATATTTTTATATTTATGTTTCAATCACTTGATGAGTGAATATTTACTGAAAAAAGCACATAATACATCTTCGACTTAAAACAGACATGTTACTTCGACTTCAGTATATAGGTTTGACCTTCGACTTAGAACGAACATAGCTTCACTACTTGAATGAAACCATCTTCTCATTTGTTGACATTTATACTCAATTCATTCAGTATGTGCGCATCATTCTTTCCCGAATCTGCGAAATATGGGCTTCGAATATCCAAAATGTAACCATCAGTACCCACAACTAGGACTGGTTTGATTGAATGTCTCCCTTCGTGTTGAGAATATGATTGTCGTAATACCCGGAAGTTGCAACTTATGTCGATGTACAAATAAGTACCATCTATATAAACTATTGCTTTTGGTTCATTGGGTTGTGGATTGTAAAATTGATTCGAAAAAACACTAACATGTCGTTCTATAAATTGTTCTCTTGCTATTGCGGTAAATCCCATTTCATCGGGTATAAAACGAGTCATCAAAGATTCTCGCACTCTAGTTTTCACTAAACTTGTTGCCGGGCGGCTTGAATAATTGAATATGATGGTTAAAATTTCATCAGAAATACCTTGTGGAAGCTTCCATAAGAATGCCAATAAATCTTTTTCAGAAATATGTCTCTCACCTTTATCTTGTCTTGGTACAGATACACAATTATTATATAAGTCTCCAAACTGTTCTTTTGTGAGCGGAGCAATGGATTTGAATCCTTCATCAGAAAAACTATTCTTGTCTACGTAATCCAGTTCACGCTCAGCGGCAGTTCTGAGTGCGTTTGAAAATGATCGTAGTTCCTGACCTTTCAGAGCTTGAAGTCTATTGATTTATCTTAAGCCTATCTGTAGGATGGGAAATAAAAACCCACGATCATCAAGATGAATTCTTTGAAAATCAGCTACACCATTGCGAATGAGACACGTGTGTCTTGATGATTGTTTTAAAATATTCAATCTTAAACTTCCTGGATCTTCTTGAATGTGATGAATCTCTTAATAATTGATTGGTTGGATGTCAAACAGATTTTTTTCACAATTTCTGCGATTGGAAGTCCCTTTGGTCGCGTCTTTCAATGGCAATTTCTCGTTTCAATTCATTTGGTTCTCCATCGAGTTGCGACATATTTTGAATATTGAATATAACATCACACGTAAAACAATTCAATCGGTGACAATTAGCCATTTTTTCAATAACTAATATGATTTCAATGAGAACTGCAATGATTTTGCAAAATGACAAATCAGTATTTGTTGAACAAATGGATATGGTTGCTATTTGTCATTTCAAACCAGAGCCATTCTTTTGTTTTATGTTTAGATATTTTTCGAAATTCTTCGACCTTCACTCGAGTCGTTCTACTACTCGTAGTATATATAGGTTTATACATATCATTCAAAATATTCCAGAGAAAATTGTTCGAAATCTTTCAACAGATGTGTGGCGAACACATATTTGTGGAAATGCTTCAATGGCATCAATATCAATCATAACTACTTCAAAGAAATTATCAGTGAAGGACGCTAGTTTTTTATCCACCCTGTATATTTTATGTATCTGCAGAGTAAACTTTCACCGTGAACGATCGAGTTTGCAATCTACTTTTCCGGAATTTCAGGCATTTGGATACATCAATAAGCAGGAGTGGTGCAGTTCCATGAGAAATACATAATAGATATGTCATTTTCATTTAGGAGATGCTAATATCCTCAATCGCAATTGATATCTGAAAATGAATGAATTTATGAGCCCTCAATTTGTCGGAAATCACTGAAAAACTTGCTATCTTTGGACTCACCCTGTATATCGTCTGTACGTGCAGGAATCATTGTTCTCTATAGTGTATTCAAATGGCCATATGAACAGTCGATGCATACTTGATTTGGTTTATATATTCGAAAAAGTCTCTTCACAATGGCCATTTGAAATTTTGGAAAAGTTATCTTTAGCACCCTATGTAATCTAATCTGTTGAATTCAGACCGGTGCTGCAATGGAGACATTTGATCAACATCACGAGTTCTGCAATATATAAAATTCGAGCATATTCACCAATGCGGTGCGGTGCGAGGTCTGACCAACTAAAAAATCAGGATGTGGCTTCGTTTATTCTGGATAAATGGGGTCTCGCGAGATCCCTTTATCCCGGTTTGGACGGAGAGCGCATCGTGCGGGTAGTTCTAAATAGGGTAAATCCACAAATCAAAATTCATTTACAACTAGATTTTTCCAATTCGATTGCAGAGTTAACCCGAAAAGATATTGCGGTGGAAAATCTGCTCCACAGCAATAAGCAGAAGTATTCTGGCGCATATTCGAAAAACGCGAATTTTCACAGAAATTCTAACAGAGACGAGTTGAATCAGCGTCGCGACGCTACTGCTTTCAAGCCTATTCATCAGGAACAGTCGAGATAGGACGCACCGCCACGCCGAGTACCGTTGTCTGTCAGGCAACAGCCGACTTTTCAAAATTCTCACCGAAACAAGTATAGACAAAACCAGAATATGAACCAAAATTTTGCGAACAATTCTGGTAGGAATGCTCCCAAAGAAAATTTTGGTATGTGTTACATTCAAATAGAGGTCCTTCTGACTCCACTTATTATAATTGTGGGGGAGGCCACTATAGTATTAATTGTCCGACGCTCCCAGACGCTCAGCGCCGCGGCGTATCAGGGCCACAAGGCCAAGCAAACGCAAAAAATATAAATCCACCTGGTGGATATTCTAAGGCACATAACCAAAATTGGAGAAAGCAAAATTCAAATGTTAGCGAAAATCAACCAGCCAATCGAGCCACGAGCAAGGCCTATGAGGCAAAAATAAGTTCAAAAAAGGAAAGGGACAGCCAAGGAGTCCATCCATCCTCGCGCAAATGAATCCAAATGTCAAAAAATCAATTGAGAAGACTGCACGTTATAGCAGCGTGGGTCCGCGCGGCAATATTATTGCGAATATTTTTTCTGCTGAAAATATTTCGAATAATGCGGTTGATGAATTGAATTCATCGGAAAGTAATTCGAATATTTCCAACTCTCGCTGTTCACACTACAACGTTGTTTTCTCTTCTCCTGAATCCTATAGGAAAGGAGGGAAAAGTTTGTGCATAGACATGGGTTTCCGTACCCCAAAGAACATCATCAGTTCAGATATCAGAAGATATCTACGGAATTCTGAACCCGAACAGTTCCTACCTTCCGGTTCTACCTGTTCTGTGGGGATCTGTAACAGATAATCTGGATACAATGGACCAACACGCTAAGTAATCCTAGCTACCGTTATCACTCAGCCACGGTGGGGAAACTTGATAAAAACAAGCTACTGGCTATGGGATGTCAGTGCCCGAGCGGGTTATTGCGCCGCTCCCCGACGAGTCAGGCAGGGAATACAACCACCTGGACCCATCAGGTAGAGAACTCCCCAGTATCTACCGAATTACGGTATTGTTTTCGATTGACCACTATCTAGGACCACGCCCCCCAGAGTCCAACACCATGTGTAGAGGCACCGGCGACCGGTGGGGCTATCCTCCCCCCCTGGGTACCCATGTTAACAATACTCCTCTTGTCAGCGTTTGATGGGTCACCGCCATATCATACTTTCGACCTGATATTACTCGTGTAACGCGTGACGAGTAACCGTTCGAGTGAGGGCTCACCGAAGCTACTAAGCACTCTACCATGTTACCGAGAGAGGAACCTGGACTTTGCCCAGAGGTGTCTGGGATCGTCACAGATACTCCCCTCCCGCCAGCCTAGCCACATGGTGGGACTATGCCCAACCCCAAAGAACAGGGTCTAACGACCCCAGATGGAACCCGTGCACCAGGTAATCTTCCAATCGCCACTGGTGGTAGGCGTAAAAAAGCCCACTTACCGCCGGGTGTCAAACGAAGAGACTCTTGCAGTTTTTGTTCGAAAGAGGGATTCTTTCCCAGAATCATTTCTATTGACTCATGTAATCGCCACTGGTGGTAGGCGTAAAAAAACCCACTCACCCCCAGGTATTGAACGAAGAGACTCTTGCAGTCCACCTCTTGTCGAAAGGAGTGATTCTTCCACAGAATCAGCTCCATTGACTCGTGTAGACCCGAATGTAATTTCAGATTTTTCTACAAAAAAAAAATAGTTTTTTATACCACTGATGACCTCGGACGTTGAGAATGGAAGTTATACATTTTTCTTGTAGTAGTAACCCTACGTCCTACGATACGATATCGGTCGGTGTTCAATTCGGTCGGCAATAAGTGACTCCACATAATCGCATAATAACCGTGAATTGATAGAGAGCTCGAATAAAACACACTGTGCCAAAGTGTGGACAGAAACAAAAAGTTATCAACTACCGTTTTTACTCAGCGGCAATCAGGATCACAGGCGTATTGGATTTTATCTCTATATACGAGGGCGATTCATATACTATATGGCTTTCTAACACGGCAATGACAACGTCGAAACCAGTGTTGGATGTATCTCCAAAACATCCCTGTAAAAGAAGCCGAAAAGTTGCATTGAGTGGTTATAAGTGTATTAATTTTGAAGATATATTCCATAGCGGTTGTCTAAGACAAATGAAAAACATTAAATATGTGAACAACAGGGAAATTTTGTGTTGTGGAACGCCTGTTAATGATGACCTTGAAGAATCGTTCGATAGTGCCAAAGACTTAACGGTGAGTGAATCAAATCACATATCAATGATACTGAAATCTTTCATTTCGAAGAACTACTGAAACACAAAGATATCATAATAAATAACCAGCAAACTATGATAAACATTATGAATGACCAAATCACTTTATTAAAACTATCAGGAATCTTGCCAAACCAGCTGAATCCGGAACCTTCAACTTCATCTGGCGGATCCAAACAAAGCGAAATAGGTCCACATGCTACACCAAATATTGGAAACAAGATCCCTGTAAAAGAACCGTATAACCAAGTGGACGGATGATGGCGCCACCACAAAAAGCCCAGACAACTAATAAACCCAATTATCAGGGGCGTAGCCAAACCGTAAATAAACAAATAAAAGGAAACGAATGTACGAATCTACCTAGACAAATAACCTCCAAACATGTCTCGGAGGGCATAACTCTCGCAATGAAAGGTACACAAGGAAATAAAGACAATCCTGCAACATTATCAAACGAAACCTGGGAAATACAAGCCCGTAAATCAAGAAATAAGGCAGGGTGAGAAACAAACCCATAGTAGGAAATAAAACGAAGTGCTCACTGAAAGCAGCTACACAAAAGACGTTCCTCCATGTTAACAAATTGGACGTTAGTATGAAACCACTAGACGTAAATGACCTTCTGAAACCCTCTTTTCCTGAGGTAGAAGTGGAACAGTTGCTGTCAAGGTACCCCTAATTTTACTCTTCATTTAAAGTGACAATAAACGAGATCAACTACGAGAAAGCTATGGATTCTTCAGTTTGGCCTGACGGAGCACTCGTAAACCATTTTTTACTTCGAAGAACGAAGACAAAAAACAACGGGTGATTTTAAACGATAATAATTGTATATCTTCTCACTCATCTTATTGTAAACAGGGGAATGGGGTGAGTATTGTCCATGTTAACATAGGGTGTCTATCAAATAAGGTCGATGAACTTTTATTATATTTGGAAGAACATAATCATGATATTATGTGCTTGAGCGAACACTGGCTCAAAAAAGATGAAATAAAAATGATAAATATGAATCATTATGCACTGGCAAATTTCTACTGTGGAATCGATAATGAGCACGGTGGTGTCTGCATCTTTTTGAAGTCTGAAATTCAATTCAATCCATTAGATCTTACACATTACTGCAAAGAATTCCATTCAGAATTCTGCGGAATTGAACTGCATCCAAAAAAACTTGCATAATTAACACCAATAGATCATGTGAATATGGCGAATTGAACACATTCTGTGATCAATTCAGTCAACTTATGGACATGCTCATCCATAAATACGAAAATATTGTAATACTGGGCAATTTTAATGTTGATATAAAAAAATCAAATAAATATTCGAAAGAATGGGTCGATACTGTGGATTCTTTTGGACTTGTTATGACCATTGATGATTACACTAGAGTGAGCGCGATATCTGCCACATGTATCGACAATATTCTAACAAACATGGATAAGGAAAACTTCTCAGTGAAGGTTGTTGATCCATGTCTATCTGATCATAGGGCGCAAGTAATTTCCATTAAGGAAATGGTTGAGTTACGCACTGAACACAACTTTGTAAGAAAAATAAAAGAAATTGATTTAAAAATTTCTAATGATTCACTAGGCAGACTAGACTGGAACATTTTTGATACTCCTCAAGTAAATTGCAACACCTTATCGGAATTTTTAGTAGACAACTACTCATATCTTGTAGAAAAGCCCTTCCCACTGAAAAAATCAACAAAGAAGATGAAATCCCCTGTAACATACTTTAATGAACATCTCCGTACGATGAGAGACTCACTATCTACAATAAAGTCCATTTGTGACGTAACAAACAACCCTCACGATAGGGCAGCATATGATTGCTACAAATTACAATATAAAAGATCTTCAGTAGCTTCCAAACAGAAATCCTACGATTCATTCATTCAGAATTTGCAAAACAAACAAAGGGACAGTTGGAAACTTATAAACTACGAGAGACATGAAAAAGTAGAATCGAAAAAATCTAACCTGAATCCTGATAAAGTCAATAATTTCTTCAGAAATGTTGCTAAAAAAGTCATAAAAACTCTACCTAGCTTCGATCATTGTGATACAGACTTCCTGAAAGACTTACCCAAACCTAAAGACTCCCTATTTTCATCAGCTGTGAGCCATGAAGGAGTGAAGGAAGCCATAAATAAACTAAAAGATTCACATTGTTTTGATGTATATTGCCTGAATGCTAAAATTATCAAAGGAACGTCAGATTTACTTCTGAAACCCTTGATTGAATTGTTCAAACCAATGTTTCCAATCTGGAGTGTTTCCTGATAATCTAAAAGTGACCAAAGTAATACCAGTCCTGAAAAGGAGAGATCCCGATTTGGCCGACAACTACAGGCCAATATCTATAATCCCAATTTTCGGCAAAATAATTGGGATCATTACAAAGTGCTTTACAGTACAAGCAGTTCGTAGGATTGTTGCGGACGTAATCGAGGGTTAAGAGAGCGGAGAACACATGGAAGTCACCCTGTGTGACCTCTCAAAGGCTTTCGATTGCATCTCACACAATAAACTTCTAGACAAATTGAATTTTTATGGCATCAGAGGTATTCCACTAAAGTTGATTGAATCTTACTCACAGAATGAAACCCAATCAGTTATCATATATCGTTATATCATCCATGGAGTTCCCCAGGGGAGTGTGCAAGGGCCTCTCCTTTTTCTCATCTATTTGAATGACATTTTCGACTATATGTCTCCCACAGGATGCGTCTGCTATGCTGAAGACATAAAACTACTGAATTCTCATAAAGACAAAGATACTCTGAATAATCTCACTGTTAATGACTTGAAAAGGCAAGCCTATGGTTCTCTAGAAAAGAACTCAAATTCAATCATGCTAAGACGCAAAAAATTAGCATCTCCACTCACAATAGGCTTTCTTCTGAAGCTTCAGTGAGTCTGTTAGGTATAGTTCTGGATGACAAACTCGAATGGAATGCACATGTTGATCAATTATGTAAAAAACTGTCCTCACAACTATTTTTATTAAGACATTTGAAAAAGATACTAAGCCCCACCAGTCTATTAACTTCATATTACTCATTATGTCATTCGCACCTTAACTACGGCACTCTTCTCTGGGGAAACTCATCCCACGCGATTAGAGTGTTCCGGCTACAGAAAAAGGCCATCAGAATACTGGATGGAAGCGGCTACCGTGACTATTGTCGGCCTTCTCTTTTTCAAATATAGGATTCTGCCAGTGTCGAGTATTTATATTTACCAAACACTACTGGAAATAGCTCATAACAAAGAAAATTACCGAACAAATGCAGATGTTCACAATCATGAAACAAGGTCATCCAGGCAACTAAGACCAAATAGACACAAATTATGTATCACAAAGCAAAATTCGCTTGATGTGAACCTTTATAATAAACTACCGACTATAGTAAAATCGCTCAACTACATGGAATTTAAAAAATGTATAAAATCCTATCTCCTTGCTCACTGCTTTTATTCGATCGATGACTACATCGCTAAACCCTATGACGCTGACACTAGAATGCTCATTCCCAAGCACTGAGTGTCAACCCATTTTTAATCTCCAAGTGTCTTCACTTTCAGCTGTATTTATTTCAACTGTAAATTTTTCACAAACTATGTTTATAAATCTGTGTGTATAGTATGAGTACCAGTAAATTAATACTGAATTTGACAACAATGACCTGCTACAAATATAAAAATAACGTAGTCAAATAAATATCTATCTATGGACGGAAAGTTTTTTTAGCAGAAGTACCTGTATAGTTTTCAAAGCATCAGAACTCAGAAGCAGTACGGATTTCATGAGGAATTGCCGTGTCTTTTTGCCAACGGTTACCTTTTAAAGAGAAAAGGATTTCATGTTTATGACAAGTTGTTTTGTTTCGAAAACTCTCAAACAATTCTATTGATTTTCAAAAAGTTTTCCCTGTCGAAAAATATCTCTTGTTATGGGATGGTTTCATGACAGACCACTCTCGGGTGTAACCGGTCAGGTATATCGGGAGGCCGATTGAGCTGTGACGTATTGTAGGAGTAGACATGAGATCTCGTAGTAAACCTTACGTTGTTGGTGGGAAACTGTAGGCTGGATTGGCTTGAATGGCAAGAAAGTCATACTCAAGTGGCGTTCTCAGTCATTGGGTCAACCAAGGCGCGATCGTATCCTGTTGGTCATTCAAGGACAGGAGGTCTCTCCAATTGTCTCGTAATCTCGACTTGTCTCTAAATACGCAATGATACTCTTGCACGCGAAGTCTTTGTATGACTATCCTAACTGAATTGCCATACATATTGGTATGGTTGAGAAAGTGCCCAGGAATGCGCAAACCTGAGCTTTGGAAGTTTGCACAACTTCATAGTGTGTCTGGGAAGAGATTTCTAGCTCGCAATGTATTGCTGCGGATACAGCCATCTCCAACAAAGTAGCTGCTTCAAAGCGGGTGGGTGTTACAAAATTCGCCTTTTAACAACAAACAACAAACTTGATAACTGACTTTTACGCAGCTCTAGGCATGTAAAACATGTACTTATTTCCGTTTGGTACAGAATTTGTGTTTACTAATTCCCTGACGCAGTTGCACGTTGGAAAATGTTGTCATTTTGAATAAAAATGAGAACCGGTCCTTTTTTGCAATTGAAAGTTTTTTCGGAAACATACCATAACGGAGATATTGAAGAACACCCCGTAAAAACTCAAATTTTCCAAATTTTCCGTAAACCGGTAATCCGATCGTATTTCTGTATGCACTTCGTTGAAGTATATCAGAAATCTTTTCTTTTGGTATACCATTCATCTAAATCGGATGTCTGATAAGGCAGTCATTGCCAATACAAGTTTATTTCTGGTTAGAGTATGCAGAATTTGATTTGATTCAGAGAACCATTAGTTAGAAAAGATTTTTTCAAATGAAAATTTTCGTAAGATTATGCAACATTGCGCAATTTTATGAATAATGCCCCTTCGAATTTCGGGACGAGAACAATAAAAATGTTGCAACAGTGGTAACGAACTCGAGCCAAGTGAGTTGACGGAGATTTTATGAGTGATGGACCAATCAAGAGTTTAGTTTGCGGGCAGATGTTTTCAATTCCAATTTTTGAAGTTGGGAATGAGTATCTGAAATTTTGTGAGTCGGGGCTTGATATTCACAGCGAGTGTTTGTCAACCTATGCGTCCACATCGTTCATAGGAAGGAGCAGCCCTTCGTTGAAAGTAATCTTTTTATGTGCTTCGATTATTCGGGTATCTGTCTGAAGGGGCAAGAAAGTGGCAGAACAAGAGGATTATTTGCCGTCTGTAAACGGCGATGGGCTTTAGGACAAGAACGAAGATTTTTACAACTTATACGTTTAACGGAATCTCCATCCTGGCCATTTGGATATACGAGGAACGTTAGTGAGTTTTTTGCTATATATATATATATATATATATATATATATATATAAAATGGAAGGAATTTAATGGGGGTTCTTAGGTTTGGGATTCTTGTGTAAAAATAAAACTATCTCATATCATTCTAGACGTTTCGCCCCTGGCCGGAGGCATCTTCAGTAGGGTTATTTTTTTAATAATCAATTTTTAATTTTTTGTTCTGGTAATCAACAATGACATCTGAAAAGTAAACCATTTTGTGTTATGGTTAAAATGAAAATAATAGTTGTTGACATGTGCAAGGGAGAAATGTTTAGTCTGGGGAAAGGGTGTGGCAGAAAAACGATGTTTGTACGTACCTTGGCGATCATCATTGTGAAGATGACTCATTTTGTATTATTTATATTTGCTATTCCTCAGTGTGGTAAGTTCTAAAGATTTTAAAGATTTTATTCTAACCCAATGTCGAGAGCGACGTGGCATTGGCAGTGTATTCGACAGCTGGAGATCAATGTGTTTATGGGGGGTTTGTTTTGCGGTAAAAATTGTTGGTGTACCTGTTGGGTCGATTTCTATTCTTACTTGAGTGGGTGGGGAAGTTTGGGGGCGATATGCGTATTGTTGCGTATATATATATGTATATATATATATATATATATATATGAATTTGTATAATTTCTATTTGGAATATTCAACAGTGTGTAAGTTTTCTCGCATAGAAATCATTCAAATTCATGAGAGAAATAAAAATGTTAGGAAAACATCAATTTGCGTTTTTCTCGAAATCACTAATTTGCAATTACCTACATGTAGTACTCCCCCACGGTATCGTATCAAGGAAAACGTTGAAAAACCTAGATCGCAATCAATTGTGTCGATATATGAATGAAAGGACTACTAAAAATTGTAATAGGAAATATATATCTGCATTAAAAAAATTATCTGAAGACATCCTCAAGAAAACAAAACGTTGAATCTGAAAAGTTGGATGAATCATTTTGTCTTTGAATTGGCAATGACAAATACCCAGGAGAAAAAATCGAATATTCAAAGATTTCTTCAAATATTACGAAAACGAAAAATATATCATGCATATATTTTGATATGCCCGGTCTGCGGGGTGTTATGACTTAACACATCACACCTGTAATACCAGACATTATTCGTTAGATTGGGAAAAACAGTATTGAGAGCATCGACTATCTGAAGACGGTCGAACTGAAACTGTCTCTGGAGCGGCTACAGAACAAATCTCATTTCTCTCTTATACTGGAGAGTTGGGTTGTTTATTCAGGAAGTACGTACCTTTCGGAAGGATTCGAAAAACAATAATTAAACAAGAAATAATAGTGCACTCATACAATGTTAAGAATGTACATATATATTTAGTGAAATTTGACACACTCATTCCATTCGTTCTATAGATGAGTAATATGAAACAATATTCATACAACAAAAGAGTGTAGCTTATTGGTAGTCAATTTTACAGTTGGTTACAAAATCGAAATAGATTTACTTAAAACAATCTTGACATCAATTACCACAAACGACTATAAATAATTCTCCTTTGATATCTTTGTTGACTTGAAACTATGGAGATACTTTTACAGACACATGCACATTATAAAGGGTTGGGTTTGCCATAGACATAAATACAGAAAACAAACATTGGACTCACCCTGTTTCACACTTATCCACTGGAGTAGGTTTTTTTAAGCGACAATTAGTTTTTATTTTATTATCATTTCGATTAATTCCGCGTCAATTGGTCATTTTATTTTAGTCACCCGGTATATTAGTATAGCGCGATATGGCTATGGCTTTTCTAAGAGATCATGAACTATGGAGTTGCGGTTTTCCCACTGACTGAGCTCGGTTCTGGAAGCGTTGACAAAAGTAGGCAATTTTTTGAAAAAAACTACTGTTTACTCGTGCTTTCACTTGGAGCGTTCAATACTTGGTTCGACGTGGTTTGCAGTGGCTTAGCTTTAATGGTTTTCTGAAGTTCACTATATTGACGATTTTACTGGTACATTTCTCATCATTATTTTGCAATACTGTGATTCGACGGACTTTTTAACCTCATTTTTGAGAAGGAACATATTACCGTGTAACAACTATGATATGACTGGCTTGGCAACTGTTTTAACACTGATTATTTGCTGATTAGCGTTTTATGCTTCCATACTTTTCAACCCTAGCTCGCGTCATGCGTTATTTTCATTCCCATGCCCGTTATCTCTAACTTGTCCACAGCTCAATAATCAATAGTTTTGTTTTTGTCATGAAAGAATATATAAAACATAATTTTATGCCTTTTCGAGGAAGAGTTATATTTAATGGCTGTCATACTCGGTGAATTTATAGCGCGTTCTGTCGGTACAATTGCATTAAACCCGTTCTATGATAACCCATATCGCGCTGCGATGTGAACAAGTTGAAATCAATAATCTTGTTTACCATCGTTGATTTTTCCTAGATGAGTTATTTATGAATCCGGTGTACAAGGGTTATTTCTTGATAATCATTATTAGGTGCATTTAATTGTCTTCCAAGGATAAAATATGTTTTTATGAGCATATATTATATCATGTGAAACCTATTGAACTTTTCTAGCTATCACGTTCTCATTTAAGAATATTATGTTGTTTTGTAGGCAAGAAGGTTTTTCTGTAATTACAGGGCTTGACATCCGACCCAACCGTCAACAAAAAAGTTTTGACAAACTCAAATCTTTTTTCAAATAACATCTCTTTCACCAACAATAAGCAAAAATGTTTTAACTTTCTGTAGCGTAATCCTAGTCTAGCGCAAATCTTATGAGTCTTACTTTGACAATACAATAAACTACTGTTTCACTCTACTGAAGGATAATTATAATCTATTACAAAATTTATTATCCTCACTTCTCAGTACTTAATCCTGATTTTCCTAAAAATAACATGCAAATACTCATGCAAACACACAATACAGTCTCTTTCTTTTCTGGGGTAATTTCCATACTGCAAGGGTTATACCCTAGCCTCTTCAAACGGGGGATTTCCTCACTTCTATTCCGGTGGGCATCAATTCACTCCTATCCGGTGGATCCTCTGGGAATTTTTCCTGCTACGCTGCTGGGTGAAAAGGGGACGTATCGGCTGTACGGTGCGATTTGTTCGTTATCTATCCTCTCTAGACATCTGGCTTTTGGGATTTTAAGGCCTTCATTCAATCAGTATGTGGGTTGTGACGGGGTGGTTGACATCTATCCGTATTTTTGGGTTCTGCAACAAGTACATTCGCATGACAGTCGTGGGTGGCTTTCGCTTCACTGGTCAAAACGGTGGTTATTCGTTCGTTTTTAAAATCTTCGTTCCTGTGACTACTAGATGTGCGGTACCAATCACACAGGTGATTTGTTTTGTGGAGAGTGTCTACTGAATTCTGTGCGGAGTGATTTAACTAAAACCATACTGTGAATTCGCAATCCTCTGGAATCTGCTGGTCCCATAATTTCGCCTCACACGCCGGTTTGTCAACTGCTTTCCTTCCGGAGATAACTCTTGGGTTGATACAATCCCAGTTCACGATGTGCCTATCAAAACCTTCCATATATGCGCGGTTAGAAAATTTTATCATTATTTTTACTTAGGTACTGGACATTTTTAACCGTCGCGATGTTCTAGTGTGAATATTCTGCAAATCCGGAAACACATTTTCCGAAACCGTAATTATATTATTTATCTTCATTATGGAATCTCGGCGATTCGATTTTTATAACTGTTTCTATTTGCATTAATTTCATAACATATCGCGGTTTTGTTTTTATAGCCTGTAATCCGTACAGTGTTTTATTTCAGTTCTGTCGACCATTCTTTACTTTTTTCTACTACCCGGGGATTTTGCTGTCATTATTTTACATCAAAACACTTGATAAAATTGTCCTTTGTTCGCGTTTCACGTTTTCAGTTGATTTCCTTATATATTTTTTTCTCAGTTTGTTCTCGTACTATGATGCAATTGATTCAATTCCGTTTTCTATTGTATCGATGGCTTTCGTATTTTTATTCATTCCAATTTTCACAAGTTCATCGTAGCTATAAATATGCTTTGGCAAATTACCACAAACGACTATAAATAATTCTCCTTTGATATCTTTGTTGACTTGAAACTATGGAGATACTTTTACAGACACATGCACTTTCTAAAGGGTTGGGTGTGCCATAGACATAAATACAGAAAACAAACATTGGACTCACCCTGTTTCACACTTATCCACTGGAGTAGGTTTTTTTAAGCGACAATTAGTTTTTATTTTATTATCATTTCGATTAATTCCGCGTCAATTGGTCATTTTATTTTAGTCACCCGGTATATTAGTATTGTTGACGATTTTACTGGTACATTTCGGTTGGTTTTCCCTCGGTTCTGGAAGCGTTGACAAAAGTAGGCAATTTTTTGAAAAAAACTACTGTTTACTCGTGCTTTCACTTGGAGCGTTCAATACTTGGTTCGACGTGGTTTGCAGTGGCTTAGCTTTAATGGTTTTCTGAAGTTCACTATATTGACGATTTTACTGGTACATTTCTCATCATTATTTTGCAATACTGTGATTCGACGGACTTTTTAACCTCATTTTTGAGAAGGAACATATTACCGTGTAACAACTATGATATGACTGGCTTGGCAACTGTTTTAACACTGATTATTTGCTGATTAGCGTTTTATGCTTCCATACTTTTCAACCCTAGCTCGCGTCATGCGTTATTTTCATTCCCATGCCCGTTATCTCTAACTTGTCCACAGCTCAATAATCAATAGTTTTGTTTTTGTCATGAAAGAATATATAAAACATAATTTTATGCCTTTTCGAGGAAGAGTTATATTTAATGGCTGTCATACTCGGTGAATTTATAGCGCGTTCTGTCGGTACAATTGCATTAAACCCGTTCTATGATAACCCATATCGCGCTGCGATGTGAACAAGTTGAAATCAATAATCTTGTTTACCATCGTTGATTTTTCCTAGATGAGTTATTTATGAATCCGGTGTACAAGGGTTATTTCTTGATAATCATTATTAGGTGCATTTAATTGTCTTCCAAGGATAAAATATGTTTTTATGAGCATATATTATATCAGTTTTCAGTCAATCATGTGAAACCTATTGAACTTTTCTAGCTATCACGTTCTCATTTAAGAATATTATGTTGTTTTGTAGGCAAGAAGGTTTTTCTGTAATTACAGGGCTTGACATCCGACCCAACCGTCAACAAAAAAGTTTTGACAAACTCAAATCTTTTTTCAAATAACATCTCTTTCACCAACAATAAGCAAAAATGTTTTAACTTTCTGTAGCGTAATCCTAGTCTAGCGCAAATCTTATGAGTCTTACTTTGACAATACAATAAACTACTGTTTCACTCTACTGAAGGATAATTATAATCTATTACAAAATTTATTATCCTCACTTCTCAGTACTTAATCCTGATTTTCCTAAAATAACATGCAAATACTCATGCAAACACACAATACAGTCTCTTCTTTTCTGGGGTAATTTCCATACTGCAAGGGTTATACCCTAGCCTCTTCAAACGGGGGATTTCCTCACTTCTATTCCGGTGGGCATCAATTCACTCCTATCCGGTGGATCCTCTGGGAATTTTTCCTGCTACGCTGCTGGGTGAAAAGGGGACGTATCGGCTGTACGGTGCGATTTGTTCGTTATCTATCCTCTCTAGACATCTGGCTTTTGGGATTTTAAGGCCTTCATTCAATCAGTATGTGGGTTGTGACGGGGTGGTTGACATCTATCCGTATTTTTGGGTTCTGCAACAAGTACATTCGCATGACAGTCGTGGGTGGCTTTCGCTTCACTGGTCAAAACGGTGGTTATTCGTTCGTTTTTAAAATCTTCGTTCCTGTGACTACTAGATGTGCGGTACCAATCACAAGGTGATTTGTTTTGTGGAGAGTGTCTACTGAATTCTGTGCGGAGTGATTTAACTAAAACCATACTGTGAATTCGCAATCCTCTGGAATCTGCTGGTCCCATAATTTCGCCTCAACGCCGGTTTGTCAACTGCTTTCCTTCCGGAGATAACTCTTGGGTTGATACAATCCCAGTTCACGATGTGCCTATCAAAACCTTCCATATATGCGCGGTTAGAAAATTTTATCATTATTTTACTTAGGTACTGGACATTTTAACCGTCGCGATGTTCTAGTGTGAATATTCTGCAAATCCGGAAACACATTTTCCGAAACCGTAATTATATTATTTATCTTCATTATGGAATCTCGGCGATTCGATTTTATAACTGTTTCTATTTGCATTAATTTCATAACATATCGCGGTTTTGTTTTTATAGCCTGTAATCCGTACAGTGTTTTATTTCAGTTCTGTCGACCATTCTTTACTTTTTTCTACTACCCGGGGATTTTGCTGTCATTATTTTACATCAAAACACTTGATAAAATTGTCCTTTGTTCGCGTTTACGTTTTCAGTTGATTTCCTTATATATTTTTTTCTCAGTTTGTTCTCGTACTATGATGCAATTGATTCAATTCCGTTTTCTATTGTATCGATGGCTTTCGTATTTTTATTCATTCCAATTTTCACAAGTTCATCGTAGCTATAAATATGCTTTGGCAAATTACCACAAACGACTATAAATAATTCTCCTTTGATATCTTTGTTGACTTGAAACTATGGAGATACTTTTACAGACACATGCACTTTCTAAAGGGTTGGGTGTGCCATAGACATAAATACAGAAAACAAACATTGGACTCACCCTGTTTCACACTTATCCACTGGAGTAGGTTTTTTTAAGCGACAATTAGTTTTTATTTTATTATCATTTCGATTAATTCCGCGTCAATTGGTCATTTTATTTTAGTCACCCGGTATATTAGTATAGCGCGATATGGCTATGGCTTTTCTAAGAGATCATGAACTATGGAGTTGCGGTTTTCCCACTGACTGAGCTCGGTTCTGGAAGCGTTGACAAAAGTAGGCAATTTTTTGAAAAAAACTACTGTTTACTCGTGCTTTCACTTGGAGCGTTCAATACTTGGTTCGACGTGGTTTGCAGTGGCTTAGCTTTAATGGTTTTCGAGTTCACTATATTGACGATTTTACTGGTACATTTCTATCATTATTTTGCAATACTGTGATTCGACGGACTTTTTAACCTCATTTTTGAGAAGGAACATATTACCGTGTAACAACTATGATATGACTGGCTTGGCAACTGTTTTAACACTGATTATTTGCTGATTAGCGTTTTATGCTTCCATACTTTTCAACCCTAGCTCGCGTCATGCGTTATTTTCATTCCCATGCCCGTTATCTCTAACTTGTCCACAGCTCAATAATCAATAGTTTTGTTTTTGTCATGAAAGAATATATAAAACATAATTTTATGCCTTTTCGAGGAAGAGTTATATTTAATGGCTGTCATACTCGGTGAATTTATAGCGCGTTCTGTCGGTACAATTGCATTAAACCCGTTCTATGATAACCCATATCGCGCTGCGATGTGAACAAGTTGAAATCAATAATCTTGTTTACCATCGTTGATTTTTCCTAGATGAGTTATTTATGAATCCGGTGTACAAGGGTTATTTCTTGATAATCATTATTAGGTGCATTTAATTGTCTTCCAAGGATAAAATATGTTTTTATGAGCATATATTATATCAGTTTTCAGTCAATCATGTGAAACCTATTGAACTTTTCTAGCTATCACGTTCTCATTTAAGAATATTATGTTGTTTTGTAGGCAAGAAGGTTTTTCTGTAATTACAGGGCTTGACATCCGACCCAACCGTCAACAAAAAAGTTTTGACAAACTCAAATCTTTTTTCAAATAACATCTCTTTCACCAACAATAAGCAAAAATGTTTTAACTTTCTGTAGCGTAATCCTAGTCTAGCGCAAATCTTATGAGTCTTACTTTGACAATACAATAAACTACTGTTTCACTCTACTGAAGGATAATTATAATCTATTACAAAATTTATTATCCTCACTTCTCAGTACTTAATCCTGATTTTCCTAAAAATAACATGCAAATACTCATGCAAACACACAATACAGTCTCTTTCTTTTCTGGGGTAATTTCCATACTGCAAGGGTTATACCCTAGCCTCTTCAAACGGGGGATTTCCTCACTTCTATTCCGGTGGGCATCAATTCACTCCTATCCGGTGGATCCTCTGGGAATTTTTCCTGCTACGCTGCTGGGTGAAAAGGGGACGTATCGGCTGTACGGTGCGATTTGTTCGTTATCTATCCTCTCTAGACATCTGGCTTTTTGGGATTTTAAGGCCTTCATTCAATCAGTATGTGGGTTGTGACGGGGTGGTTGACATCTATCCGTATTTTGGGTTCTGCAACAAGTACATTCGCATGACAGTCGTGGGTGGCTTTCGCTTCACTGGTCAAAACGGTGGTTATTCGTTCGTTTTTAAAATCTTCGTTCCTGTGACTACTAGATGTGCGGTACCAATCACACAGGTGATTTGTTTTGTGGAGAGTGTCTACTGAATTCTGTGCGGAGTGATTTAACTAAAACCATACTGTGAATTCGCAATCCTCTGGAATCTGCTGGTCCCATAATTTCGCCTCACACGCCGGTTTGTCAACTGCTTTCCTTCCGGAGATAACTCTTGGGTTGATACAATCCCAGTTCACGATGTGCCTATCAAAACCTTCCATATATGCGCGGTTAGAAAATTTTATCATTATTTTTACTTAGGTACTGGACATTTTTAACCGTCGCGATGTTCTAGTGTGAATATTCTGCAAATCCGGAAACACATTTTCCGAAACGTATTATATTATTTATCTTCATTATGGAATCTCGGCGATTCGATTTTTATAACTGTTTCTATTTGCATTAATTTCATAACATATCGCGGTTTTGTTTTTATAGCCTGTAATCCGTACAGTGTTTTATTTCAGTTCTGTCGACCATTCTTTACTTTTTTCTACTACCCGGGGATTTTGCTGTCATTATTTTACATCAAAACACTTGATAAAATTGTCCTTTGTTCGCGTTTCACGTTTTCAGTTGATTTCCTTATATATTTTTTTCTCAGTTTGTTCTCGTACTATGATGCAATTGATTCAATTCCGTTTTCTATTGTATCGATGGCTTTCGTATTTTTATTCATTCCAATTTTCACAAGTTCATCGTAGCTATAAATATGCTTTGGCAAATTAACCTTCAGGAATTTTTCAATTTTTCTGCGTCTTTTTGCAGTCTCCTAAAACCATAATAATTACATACTATATATACGTTCCCACATTTCAGGTGCATACTGAAAAATTTCTTGTTCAATGATATCCAACTGATTAAACCCAAAAATTTCCACGGTTGTTCTTGAAGAGTGCCGCGTGTCACGGTTTTTGTAAGGGCGATTTATTTCAGGAGTGCTTTCTTCATTTTCGTTGGACATTTCACTGGGCTTACAATTCTCTTTGTTTCCGGCATTTGCTACTGGTAATTCATCTGGCATATTTTCTTGAGTTTGTACTAAAACTTGATCTAATTTTACCTTGTTTCCTTGTGTCGCTTGTTGACTAATTTCATTCATATCCATATTCATATACGTGTTGAATCGATTAGCGGGTATTATTTGACTGTTGGTTTTTCCCACGGGTTGGAGTTCAAAATTAACGTGCGATGTATTTTTTGGAGTAGATTTTCCTTCCTGCCTGGCTACGGCTCTAATTCTTTCCACTTCGGGGTTTACTTTCTTTTCCACTTTTGTATCCACATCCAAATCTTCTACTATACTACGTTTTCTCGGGGTTAAAAATCCATTTTCTGCAATACTCATTAATTTCGTATCTTCGGAGTTCACTATACTTTTTGCTTGAACTTACATATATTCAAAAATCTGGGCGGTAAAATTTTGTCCTTAGACAAGAAATTTTCATCCTGTGATTTTCGACTATAGAAAAAGTCTTATCTTTGGCGACTGTCATTCTTAGGTGCGTGGCAGATTCCAGCTTCCTGGTGGATAGAGTATCTCCCTTGGGTGATTCATATCTATCACCTAGACTATCTTTCCATGATTTACTATTTTCTACACATCGATCATCTTTCCTCGATTCCGTGATGCATTAACTGTTGCAATTTCCGTTCTCCCTGACTTTGTCTTGCTACGTTCTGGAATATTTTCATTCTCAAAAGCTTTCATACCACTTTTCCATTTTCTGACTATAATTTTCTTTATTCTCGCTGTAGTGCTGCATGGGCAATGTTCCGTAACATCTCTCCGTTTCCTTAGGCAGGAAAAGCTCGTACGTATGCATTTCCACTTGTCGACTGTCACGTGTGACTATCTGTCCTAATGTACAGGGTGCGTCGGTTTTTCCATTTTTCATATGTGAATCTTTTCTACCTTTATCTCTTCTCTCTTGTTTCAGAAATAAAATCACCATTAAATCCTTATCTCCTTGTTGCTCGTTTAACGCTTGTTTCGCTTTCCGCTTTTTCCAGACGATTTCCCATATTCTTCATTTGAAACTGTTTTTTCGAAACCTGGTGTCACAATTGAATCACCGGTCCCTGATATCTCTATTTGATTCGAGTCTGCATGTCTCGTTTCATGGCATGAAAATCTGTTGATAAACACTTCGCGGATAGCTTTGGGCGCGCCTTCCTTCTCCAATCCTAATTTTTCTTCAGAATTCATCCATTCGTCCATCATGATAGTGACATCTCTCAATCGTTTTTCTACCTCTTCAAATCTATTTTGCAACTTCCTCTGTTTGTCATCCCGATTTGTTCGGCCTATGTGTTGGATTTTTTAATTTCCCCTACTAAATACATTTGATTTTTCTCCAATCAATTTGCACGTTATATTTTCGTAAGAACTCCAATTCCAGTGTTATTTCAGTACTACGATGATCATTTTCATCGATTAGGAATGCATGTTCAATAATTTTTCCTTCCTTCACTTTTATTGGTAATGAATGAGTTAAATTTCCTTGTCCATTTCTGAGGTAATACGGCAAATCATAATTTAATTTCATACCTCTAACAATATTGATATGAGCCACTGACACTTGGGATCTCATATCTATGGATATATTCCTCAAAATTCCTGCTACTTCTGAATTAATTACATTTTTCTGTTCATCGTAGGTTAGTATATTTTCTTCTTGCCTCTCACTATCTAATTAGTCATTTCTGCAGCCTTCATCTGAGGCTTGTTGAAAGCTGCCATCCCATTTAAATTCCTGTTATATTTTGACCTTTTTCCATACTTTTTCATTTTCTGTCATTTCCATAACTATTTCCTGTTTGCCTTTGTCATTCATCTCCTAAAATGCCCTCGTTCATTCCTGCTTCTATGTGAAAGAATGGTTGGAAAACCTTTTCCTATGTTCATTTTCTTTTCCATATTTTTGAAATAGTTTTTCATAAGCGTAGTTGGAAAACCATTTTCCTGACTCATTGAATCTCTCATTTCGAAAACTACTTCTATTTGGACATCTATATGAGGGGTGACCAATTTCATCGCAATGATAACATACACAATTTTGCATCTTACAATCTCCTGCTGTGTGACCTTTTCTGTTACAATGTGTGCACAATATTATATTCGCATTAAAGTTCTAAAATTCATATTCGGTGATTAGTAATCTGCTCAATTAATTCTTCTTTTTCTGCTAATTTGATGGCTTCTTCTAAACTGACAGGACTTTCAGATGAAACTTTTTTTTCTAACAGGATCTAACAATCCCATGGCAAATTGAACCAATATATCCTGCTCGTATTTTTGCTCTATTACATTATCAATTCTATTATTTTCTGTGAGGTGCCTTATATTCGCTGCACATATTTTTAATCTTATGGAAAAATGCCTAACTGTTTGATTCTTTTTCTGATAACAATTCAAACATTCTTTTTGTTCTTCTCCAGGTACTTTCAATTTGCTAAACTGCTTCAATAATTCCTTTTTGATTAATTGCCAGTTGTCGGTATTTTGTAATCTATCTTCTGCTTCGATAAATAATCTAGCGATGCCTTTCAATTTCAATTCAACTATGGAACTTATTTGACTGTCTGTCCATTTTGCTACAGCTGCCCAATTCTCAATTTCACTAATAAAATCTTTGATTTCTGTGGTACCATTGTAAAAAGGAATATTATCCAAAGTGATTGTGATTGACGGTTCAAATCTAACCCTATCAGTCCACGGCACTGTTGTCTGAGTTTCCATGGTTTGATTATTTCAATAAAAATCTCCATTGATTGAAAAAATTAAATTTTAATTGCTTTTTCGAATACTTCCTGAGATTTTGATCGGTATAAACGCTATATATATTTATTTTCCCAATATCGTGTTTACAAAATAACAACGATATTATACTTTTTATTATAGAAAACAATTCAAATTATAATAAAGCTAATCTAAGTTGGTGTCCTCTTGCTCATAGAAAAGGACGAATGCTTCTTCACTTATAATGGATTGTGATGATATCGGTGATATTCTGGAGTCATTGTACTCGTGCCATATGCCTGCGTAAGGGTGCTTACAGTAAGCCATGTAGTGTCCGCTATAAGTTGTTCCACTATGGTTGGATACAGCATACAAGTTGTATTGACATGGAACTACATTATCTGCTGCATAATCACTCATATCCAATCCTTTGAGTGGAAAGTCAATGTTGACATTTAATTTTCCCATAAATCTCCCCAAAGGCGAAAATCGTTTCAAGTGAGTTACTAATATTTTGGGGAATTTATATATACATAATGACTTTGTACATTTTATTCTTTCCTTACATTTACAACAACTTGGTTTCTCTTCGTCATCTTAAATTTCTTCTCTAATAAACAAGTCTAAACAGACTCAGCTGGCCAGGTATCTGTGAAATATCAAGTGAAAGGTCCCAGAAAGGGTCAAAAGAGACAGAACAATGACCACAAGAAGAACAGAACAACGATGATTTTAGTTGACCAACAAAGTTATCAACCATTTTTGAGTTGTCCATTCTTAGATATCTTGTCCAAGACTCCTGTGCCTTTTCAAGATTGCTCAGTTTTTCATCAATTTCTATCAAAATAGGTTTGGGCTTTTCAATCACTCTGTTTATATCTTCATGAAGACCTTCCAATAAATATCTGAGAAATTCTTGGGCGTCCTGTTGAGCGTGCCCCATGAAGCGAGGTGCGAATATTTGTATCTGGCATTTCAAAGAAACAGTATTTACCACCCTATCAGACAAATCTTCTGACCAAAGTTCTTTCATCACAATCGCAAATGCTTTCATCAGAGCACCTTTCATGCACCATATGCTTGTGTTGATTTCCCTCATATGCTTGTCTTTTCTCAGATACTCGAGCAACCATCTGGTGTTCGATAAACATTGTATTATACTATTCATGAAGCGGGCGTTGCCAATGTTCTTCAACCCATTGAGTCCGAGTGGTCTAATGGTATTGTAGTTACTTGAGTTGGATTGAGATATGTCAGAACAAGTTATTTTTTGGGAAGAGAAAAACAAATCATTTTTTTTCAAAGTTTTTCTTCTAGATGTGTCTTCCATTTCGCCAGAGTTCACTTCTTCTATTTGCCTTGATGGTGAGGAAGTAAGAAGTGGGACTGTAGAAATAATTGAGGAATTGCTCAAAATTCTCAATGCCGGAGGATGGATAAAAATTTCATCCAAACTTTTAGAAGTAGGTATAGAACCTAGGACAGATGCAGCGTTTTCTCTCTGGATTGCAATACTCATACGTTGAAACAGGAAAGTCCTCGCTCTATGATCATTGGTTTTATCAATTAGTTTACGACCGATAATTTTGAAAAATTCCAATGCATATTTACCAAAAGAACCGTAGGTTTCGATAGCTATTGGATAAAAATTATATTGATCAATCAAACTGGAATATTTTTCAATCTTCAATTTTTGAGCAGAATTTGCAGCACCACCACCACCACTTTGATGTTAAATTAATATGTGAAGGAGCAACAGTGTCTGCACAGGTGAAGTCCCAAACTAGTGGTTTTCCATGGCTCCAAGGAATGAGAGACATCCCATCTGGACGTTTACCATCGTCACGAATTATTCCTAAGGGTTCCAAAACAGAAGGAATGTCAGCAGTTGACAAAGCACGTTTAATTAAATCGTTAACAGTGGAGTGTCGTGAGAAACGTCCCGAACTATATTTACAACTCAAACCATGAATACCTTTATCATTGACGTTGGATCCACATCTGCATGTATGGCTAACACGAATCGAACAACCCAAACGTAGACCAACAGAAATCCTGAAGGATTCATTATCCAATAACGTTCCAAGGAATGCAACAGGAAGGGCGTAAAGCCAAGCTCCAGATTCCTCAGCGCTTACTGCTTTGAGACGAGCCTTTTCGAATTGAGAGTTAGCAGCTGACTCAAGGAGTTTTGTTGATGAAGATTCGATAAGAGGAATATCCCAGGATTTCTGTGAGAGCTTATAACTAGGTGTAGAGATACCTGTTTTCGAGAGCCAAATAGATTCGCATTCTATGTAGAAAGAGTCTGGTGAATTGGTGAAGTAATTAGGTAAAATCTGGTCAATCAAATGTTGGACGCTATTGAATGAAGAAAGGAAAGCTGGCAAAGCGAGTGAAGATGCTTGACGGATTCCTAGACCACCTTTATTCACGGGAAGCGTTACTTGGAGCCATGTTAGATCGTTGAAATGGTTATTGGTTATCTGCTCCAGAATCTCACGGAGTGTTGCATCAAAATGAATGAGTTCCTCCATGCAGCGCCATGTTGCACAACATCTCAGGGTATACCTAGCCTAGCCAAACAATTCTTCAGGAGAAAATATCCAATATGATTAGGAATTTTATCGATGCGTGATGCCATTGAAATGAGGGAATTTGTTTTTTGGTTTATGCATTCTGTCAAAGATTCATCCGAAAGTGGAGCACCAAGGAGGGTCCAATTGTTTCTGTCCAAAATTTCAATGCCAGGAGCTAAATAATTGAATTTCTTTGAAATGTTATCTGTATGTTCGTTCAAAAACAAAAGTTCGCATTTTCTGAAATTTAATTGGAGTCCGACTTCATTGGAAGACGGAATGATTTTTTGGAACTGTTCTAGAACCAAATCTGCATTGCCACCTATGGCGCCATCATCAAGATACCAACAATTAAATTCAGCTTCAATCGATCTTGTTAGGTTCTCGATGCATAAACAAAAGAGAGCGGGGCCCAATGGATCTCCTTGTTGAACGCCTCTTTCCGAATAACTTACGTTATTTCCAAAATTCAAAAAAGTAATACCGACGGCTATTGGTCTGATGCCACCGCATCTTTTTCTAAGTGCTATCAATGATGCTCCGTATAGAATTGGGATCACATCTCGGTTAACTTTACCGCTAAGCATAAAATTGCAGAGGTTGGTTAAAGACCGAAGAAGTTTCTCGCCCATAGATCCAGAACTTTTAGATAACAAATCTTGAAGATGCGATGGTCTCAAAGAATCTAGGCCTCCTGCAGATCCAGTACGAAATGACTTCACTGCATTCAAAACTTCAATTTCGTTAACTTCCAAAGGGTTAAAGATGTCACTCCCTGTATATATAAATTCCGTGTCAGCTGGATGTTTTGATTTGAGCTCCAACAAGGTTGTTCCGTCAAAAGTAGTCAGTAGTCAGTTCATGTCAAAATACGAATAGCAGATGTGAGATCACCATCAGAAACTTTGTTGACTATACGTTTAGAGAGATTATATTTCGATGTTGAAGGATTAGTAATTGTTGTATTTTGCAGAATATTGGGACTCTCGATGTTTCTCTTGATGATTGTTGTTGGAGATTTTTTCGATTTTGATTGATTGGTAAACAGAAAGGGCTTTTATGGGAAAAAAAGAGATTTTCCCAGCTTCTGAGAGTTGGGAAAAGATACAATTGTCAATTTATTTACCCAAAGCTTCAGCAGCACTAACTCTCCGATTTGGGGATCCTTTAGCAAATATAGATTGAGTTTTGATTTGCCAAAAGATTATTGTCGATTAGAAGACTTTTAATTTTCGATTCCGTGGAACTATCAGGCGTTGAAGGAAAAAAAACAGTACAGAGGAAAAGGGCATTTTCTTTGTGATATTCAAACCTTTTTTTGTGTTGAAACTTCTGTTGCAAAATTCACAATAAAAAATCCAGTTGAAGTTTTGGGAACCCTGAATGTTTTTTCCATTATATCTTCCCTTCTTTGAAGTTGAACTTGACAAATTCTATACTTGGACATTTTTTGTACGGTACTTATTTTATTTCAATTTACTGAATTTGTATATCTGAGCCTAGTCCATTTTTATTCTTCGAAAAGAGTAGCTTAAATTCACAGAAATGCTGCCAAACTGATTTTTCCCAAATTTTTTCCCACTAAATAGCGGTCTTGAATATGGGATTTTTGACAAGCTGTATGTTGAATTAATAATGAATTTTTTTTTCTACTAGTTCACTTCTGTTCAGTTGAGTCTCTTTCCCACTGACAATTATTTAAAAAAAAAAATTTAAAAAAAAATCAAATTCAATTTCTGTTTGACACTTTTTTTTCTGTGGAAAATATCATATATGCGTTAATGTACTTCCTTAATTATTACTCGCACACCCGAATCAATTGATATCCCGGTCTACGGGTGGACTTAACACACCACACCTGTATTACCAGACATTATTCGTTAAATTTGGGAAAACAGTATTGAGAGCATCGATATTGAAGACGGTCGAACTGAAACTGCCTGAGTGGCTCAGAACAAATCTCATTTCTCTTTATACTGGGGAGTTTGGGTTTTTTATTCAGGGGAAATGTACCTTCGGAAGGATTGAAAACAAAATAAACAAGAAATAATAGTGCACTATACAAGTTAAGAATGCAAAAATTTAGTGAATTTGACACACCTTCCCGTTCTATAGATGAGTAATATGAAACAATATTCATACAAAAAAGATGTAGCTTATTGGTAGTCAATTTTACAGTTGGTTACAAAATCGAAATAGATTTACTAAAAACAATCTTGACATCAATTACCACAAACGACTATAAATAATTCTCCTTTGATATCTTTGTTAACTTTAAACTATGGAGATACTTTTACAGACACATTGCAACACCCCTTACTTTTGAACCCCAGATTTTAAATTATATGATTCAAATTTAACAAGGTGAAATCACTTTGCCGATAGGCTGCTCAGATGGATACGGTTAGGCGGAGTAAGGTTCAATTTAAAGACTTTTTCCCATTAATCAAATTTGTCCACTAAAAAAAAATTTTACATTAATTAACTTGACTGTTTAAGAGTTGGGGGCCCGGCTTCTAAAGACAAAAGCAAAGATAAATA
>JAFIRS010004710.1:0-76884 GCA_018342105.1 Gonioctena quinquepunctata
CACTTTGAAAATAAAGACTCTGATAGATCATTAATACAAATTACGAAAAGCAGAGGACCTAGATCTGATCCTTGTGGGACGCCTGATCTCGCTACAAACCAGTCAGACTTTCTGTCACGAAATTTAACTATTTGATTTCTACTCTTGCGGTAGGTATTCATCAAATGAAGGAGGAGACCATACCTACATAAATTTTTTATGATGAGATCCTGGTTCACTTTATCGAAGGCATTCTCGAAGTCATTCAACCTGACCCCCTCTTTTTATCATTTCAGCGACATATAGAATATAACAATCTATTTGCCGAAGAATTGAAACTGTGATTTTTTTGTTGCGCTGAATTATAATATATTGCTACTATTGTGAGTATTCTGAGCTATGATTAGATTATTTGAAGATTCGAATATGAGATCGGAAGAAAAATCAATAGAGTTGTGGAGAGGAAAGTCGCAGTTTGAGGGAGTTGCGAGGTAGTAGCTTGAGCAGTGCGGTGTCCTGTAGGTACGAATCAGATCATGTTGCGAATAGCCGAAGGAGAAAGTGTCAGTGCGGGACAAAGAAAAATAATATCTTCTTCTTCATCTAACAATGCATTAACAATATGCAATATTTCTATTTTGAAATAAACGCAATACTAAAATCGACATTTCAAAACACGTAAAACGGATCACATCAGTTTCGATAAGTCGATGAGTTTAGTCGTTTCTATTGGACGCTACCACTAAACCAAGTAGATGGGTCGTGCCTTTATCCATTAACCTTTGCGGTTTAAATCGACCTGTATATGGCTAACTAATTTGATTCAACACTGTATCTACGAAAGACTACCGCATAACCGTCTTCCAGAGAGATAATCACGCCATCAACATAAAACACTGTTGACGGTTTTTCATCCAATTTTTTGCATCGAATACATGAAGAAATATGGCCTTACTCGAAATCCACTGGGAGCAAGCAGTGGGCATGAGCTTTTTTCAATATAGGGTGAGTAATTGAAAGTTATTTTGAAGTTTTCTTTTTTAGTAAATGAATATTTTTTGGCAAGAAGGATCCCCAGAGATCGTGGCCAAACTACACTTCTAGAGAAAATGATTGTTTACAACACTCCTCAAAACAGTTCATTGGGATGAAAATAATGAGATCACAATATCTCCTCGAACAGAAACTCTATGAATTTGGATGAGAAAGACATTGTTTTGGGTTCTCAATTTGAAGTGGGTGAAACATCGTCTGAAATATTGAAAATCATTACATTTTGTAGAATGCTCAAAAAGTAGTTTAATTTGATTATTGAATATTATTTCACAAGATTTTTTTTGTGAATTAACCTCGAGGGGTGGAAACCGCCATGTTATCGCAATATTTAGCAAATCAATAAAAGCCTTGGGAAACTGAAATGTTGAATTTGGGTATATCAGGAACTGTATCCCCCTGGTATGTCAAAAACGGTTGATAACGTCAAATTTATTTCGATTTCAAGGAAATTAACTTGATGGTTAAATTTAATAATTTTCTAAATAAAAACAAAGACCTATTCAATATAGTCTACACGGATGCATCAAAAATAGGCAACGAGGTTGGTTTGGGAATACATATACCAAAAATAGATTTTTCATATTCGGCAAGTCTCCAAGATTTCATTAGTATATGCGATGCAGAGGTTATAGCAATATAGCAGGCTATGATAATGTATTTGGAAAAACAATTTACAAATAACTATATTATCACAGATTCCAAAAGTGCTCTTGAGAAAATATCGGAAAAAATAAATACGTCAGATATTGATTATATCAAGATGAATATCAAACAAATGGAGCACTGGGCATCACAAAATAATATAACTTTCAAGTTCGCCTGGGTACCGGGCCACTCGCACATAAAAGGTAACGATGCGGCAGATAAACTTTCAAAAATAGATACTATTCTGAATGTTCCATTGAATATCAAAGCAGATAAAAATTATTTGATTCCTATGTTTATAGAGATAATATCAAACAGGATTTTCATAGACAATGGCAGCAAGATATGAGATACAATATCCATCCAGAATACCCAAAGGAAATTTGATATAACTAAATTCAGTTTATGACTCGTAGAGATGTTACTACAATAATTCGGATAAGGACCTGTCATTGCAGGAGTAGAGAGCACTTATGGGAAAATTGGTATAGTGGAACATCCATACTGTGAATGTGGGGGATTTGATAATCTGAATCAATACTCTCACCAATGAAGATATTTTTTTTCAACTAGTTAAAAAAGTAATACAAGATCCATATAATATGACAGAATTTCTCCGAAATTTAAATTAAGCAGTAATTAAATTAATTATTAAATCCACAGATTATAATCAGATCAAACTTTAATTAAATAGTTGTGTATGTGATATGATTGTGTATGTGTATATGATTATATAGGTATATATATATATATATATATATATATATATATATATATATATATAATATATATATATATATATAGAAGTATGTGTATACAAGATAAAAGTAACACCCACTCTTCAATCCCATATGATTTCTTAAATCCACCCCATCCTTTGCATGTGAAATATGTCCGGTCTACTAATAACTCTCAGCACAAGAAGAAGTCACAGTTGATTGGAAAAAGAAAGAAGAACTCTCACAACCAAGAACAGTAAATGATAATAGAGTGGATAGAAAAAATAGGGTTGCAATATGGACAAGAAGTCAGAATAGATTGCAGCCCCAGGAAGTGAGCTGGTCAAATGCACCTCAAGGGAGCAAAGACCAATAACCGGAGAGAGAGAGAGAGAGCGAGGGAGAGAGAGAGAGAGAGAACTTGGTGGTTTTTCAAACATTCCACAAATACTGAGGAACTATTGCCGTTAATAACAAAATTCTAATATACAGGGTATTCTACTTGTACTCCTATAAATAATGGGGGTATAGTGCAATTGCATAAAGTGCGCTAGTTGAGAATATAAAAAAAGTTAAAAAAATCCCCCAAACTACGTTATTTTTGGAAACATTTGAGAAGCACTGATTGTCCGCCACTAGTCGGAGGGGCGCGCTGGACTTTACTGTGAAGTGACAGTGCAAAGTTGTGATTCAACGACTATTCTAAAATCAATTTAAATCCATTTTGCTGGTTTGTAAATACTTTTGATTATGTAAAATTCCAAACCAATTGTTTGTGAAATTAAAAAAAGGCGTATTTGAAAGCAAAGCAACAAGTGTACATTTGAGGAATATTGCCTTCTTTCTTTTCCATCTTGTGTGAAAAAATTAATTTGAAAATATCTTTTTTAGATTAAATAAATACACAAATAGTAAATTCAATCAGGTACAAATTTTAATATTACACTCAAAGCATTCGTTCATGCACACCCCATGAACCATACATTTCAAGTATGGAATTTCATTTTTATTTCATTCATGGGACCTATCTATATGCACTATGAGAAATCCCCCGATTTATAAGTGGAACCTTCTATAACCGCATAATTTCATTGAAATCATTATATCATCAAAACAATATCGGTAAGTCATTGAAAATGGGAAACTAGGTAACAATGAGTTTAATGTAACTGTCAATAGGTAACTACAATAAATCGTAACATTTCCGTAATGAAAGTGTGTTTTTTCTGTTCTTTGAAAATATGATCCTGGTGATCATAAAATCAGATATGGAATCAACTATTAGAAACTTGTAACGATATATCTGTTACATTTCTTATTGATATGCTCAGAGATACAAAATAATTGAGAGTAGCTCAATTTATCTTATTAACTCCAATCTAAGAATCACTATTGCAAATCTAAGCACCATCTGACGGCAAACAGTCATTAGTGTTGAGAAGATGATGAGCAAATGCGAAGCATTTGACAAGACGATCGTATTGAAAGAATGCAGCGTGCGATCCTCAGCCCTTAGCGATCGAGAGATCGCGTGTTCTGAAGCTTGTCAGCCATTGAGTAGAGAAAAAGAATTTGTTCATGTTGAAATAACTAATTAATTAGAGCATCTCCCTTTCTTCTGTGAAAGTGATTTCAAAGCAGTGTGATATCGAGGTATGTAGAAATATTTTTGGCCACATTTAATATCTGTCATGATGATATATTTTCTAACGAGAACTTGGGATATTTCTTCGTGAAGTCCTGATATCTTGATTCAACAATAGACGTTGCTCAGTAAACAGCGACTACATTTATTCAGGTCAAGCAGATAATCGATTCCAGTGCAGTACCCTATTTATTTTTCATATGAGTTCAGGTGGAATTATAAATATCACATGTAATATATAAAATTGAATCAAGATATCGGTGTTCAGTCTCATCTGTTTTGATTGCTTTCTCTGACAGGGGTTCATTGGCGTTAAAGAGGGTTTCACAAATATTATGGTATCATTTACACTGCTTTTGGATATATTTCTGGTGTCAATCACAAGAAGTATGCGATATCTTTGGAGTTTGGAATAATTTTCATATCATACAGAAAACCTTTATGAAGAAGTATTTGACGATTGGTCAAAAATAATTCTTATACACTTTCTCTGAATATCATTGCAATTGAAGTCAATTTCGTATATCAAATTCTTCAAACTTAATTGTGCTGAATTCTGATTCTTATTCTTTGTAAAATATAGTCTTGGCTGATCAAGATCAGAACAACTTTCCTTTTTTTTGTATAGGCAAGAAATTTTGTCTAAATCAAAATTTAATCTTGAATCCAACAGTATTGAATATTAATGACAAATTCAGCACGTGGTTTATGTTAAATAATTTCAAGCAATAATATCTTGATGAATTACACTCATCTGTAACAACTTGCGTTGAAGAGTGCTTTGAAATTCAAATTCCAAGAGTTGAATGTGTTGTAAAACAAATTCTGCACCAAGCAATATTGTTTTCATGTTGTATTGCTGAAACAAATTTCCTGTACAAAAGCTGATCTTGTCTGTTCCACCTGATCGGTCGCCCGCACCATGGTACCCCCCGATTACGGCCCGACTACGCTAAGTCTAACGAACTACAAACACTCAATCAGAGGGGGACATCGTCATCGATGAAACCGACAGGTTCAACAATACTCTTTGGAAACTCAAAATTGTACATATTCGTATACAGCAAACACTCTTGTACATTTGTTAATAGACTAATATAATTATTATTGGCTAGAAAGTTTGAATTTTTATCCTAATTAAAGAAAAAATTCTGGCGTCCATTCAAATTTACAATTTCTTAAAACCTTTGCTTGAAACATAAATAAATTTGAAACTAGCAAGGCGGTCCAAAGATCTCCACACCGCTCTTCACTGAATAGCCTGGGCATTCTATTACAATAATTAATTTGTTACAAACTCTATTCACTAGTTTCCATCGGTCAAGATTCTAGGAAGTTATTCATTTTGAAAAGAGAAACATTCTCAACTGAATAATGAAAAAATATTTTTCAGAAGATGGAAAAATCTGCGACAAAAATTGAAGCTATCGCAATATGATATCATCATCAGAATTAACATTCATTCAAGAGTGATTGTATTTCCACATGTTGATAAGTAAATTCATATCAGTTCCAGGTCAGAGCTCATGTAATATTGAAGAGAAAGAGGTACCTACACTGATTTCAAGGTGAAAATTGCCCTAGTCTGAGTGAAAACATAAAATATCATATTTTTAAAGTTACTGAGGAATACAAAATTCAGGGGTTTCGGTATAAAAACAATAATTTTATCTCAATATTCAAGTGAAATTTACTTGTTTTTGTTGGCAAAAATAAAATTATAGCTGTAGATCTGTGAAATTTTTAGAAATAATACATGTAAATTCACGCTGCACATAAAAAAAACAGTTTATATTGATATGCTGAAATTGTCGAAACAAAAAAACTTTTGCTGTTTCATGTAAGATACATTTTTACGAGCTTTGTTCGAATCAGGACAATCTTTCATTCAACTCCCTTTTTCGTATGTGGAAGGAGTGAATATTATTATTTCTTCTTGGAACAAGTTTGTTGCTGTTTTTATTTCGTATAAAAAATACAGCTTGAAGAAATGTGGCCCTTCGAATTTCGTATGGACACTGCCGTGGATATAAGAGATATAATTTCAATAATAACATCAATAATAATAATATATGATATAATAGTGGAATTACTCCACGCACACTGCAGACTCCACCCACTCTGCAGACTCCACCCAGAAAATTATGTGATCCGAATGATGCTCAATCTAATTTCAATACCGGAAGCATGCCGGAAATTCGGTAGAAAACTCAGCCAATTGGAATAACAGTGTAAGTATAAATTTTTTTATATCATTATTTTTTTCGATCAAGATCAGTTTGAGGTCACTTACCTGACGTGACTATATTTTATATATAGCAATTTCTCCACTTTTCATCTCATTTGCACAAAAAATCTCCTTAGCCAAAACTTATCACGTCGTATTGATAATTTTAGAATCGAAACATGAAACAATTGGATTCACATACTCGTAGAGCGTTCGTTTCCTACTACTTTCGTATGATCACAGAGCAAAATAATGCTTCTTCCTCAAACAACGCAATTATATCGACTGTTAAGGCCTCGAATCCATATTTCTCGGCTCGAATAACACACCCTTCAAAATCATGCATTACGGTCAGGTTGGCGCTTCACCTCGTTTTCCCGTGAAATTTGGAGAGTGAACCTGTTCGAGCCGAACATGTCAGATTTTCAATGCCTCAGGGATATTGGGGGACTAAATTCGTATATTTCCTTCCCATTGTTGGCCCGCAGGTGAACGCAAAACACTGTGATACAGCAAGCAACACCCTACAACACGGTAAGAGGGGAAGATGACGCGACACGTGTGTACACGTGTGAGTTCATATGAAGAGAAGGTATCCAAAAGGTTGTGAATTTCAAAGATGATAATTTTTTTTATTGCCTGTGAGTAATAATTCAAAATGGAAGATATGACAATAATAATAATAATTTATTTAATCGTCCCAATCTGAGGTTATAAGAGGAGTTAGTAATATACAGTGCTTCTCAAAAGTCCCCTCCCCCCCTCTTATTTTTGGAACGATTTTACATAAACAAGTGAAATTTGGAAACTGAATATTAAACGTTGTAAACTTCCCTACTAGTGAGGATAGATGACGAAATCGTCAAAGATGACGTCACAAGGCCATTGTGACCAATAATTTCAAATGGAACCCTACGGCAAGCGACACCTCTTTTAAAAGGTATCGGAAAAACCTATTCAATGATACTAATTTTGTTTGTGTTTATTGCAGTTTTGGCAACTCGCTTTTAAAAAACGCAAAGCTGTGATGAATTAAATCAGTTAATACTTAAATTCCAAATTCAAGCTCCGCCTCTGGATAGTTGTCAAATAAGCTGACGTTTTTGTTGGTCTCCCTAATTCGACGTTTTTGTACATTTAATAATTTGTATATTGTTGATAGAACGTTTAACTGTTTCAGCAGCTTTTGGTACTTTTAATATTTTTGTACATTTTGAAAATTTGTTAAACTGTTGTGAGCCAAACGTTTGAGTGCTTCAAGAAGCGGAATGGTACGTGCTTTAGGTGATAAAGTAGCAGCGATCCTAATTCTTGGTGAAACTGCACAAAATATTCATGCAGCAGAACGCATTTTTAATGAGAGGTTTCCCGATCGCCCCGTTTTGAGAACTTATTTAAGGGAGCTACTTCGTAAGTTTGAAACAACGGGTAGTATTAATGATGCGAAACGATCTGGCAGACCACAAATTTCTGATGAGAAAAAAATTGATATACTGGCAGAAGTAATAGTTAATCCTACTTCTTCAACAACTCACGTTGCATCTACCTGTGGAGTCAGTCGAAGTATAGTACACAAGGTGTTGAGAAAAACAAATTTCATCCATACAAATTAAAAATGGTTCATCAACTCTCAGACGACGACACAGACCGAAGGCTAGAATTTCGTGAAAATATGGAAAATAAAATTAACCAATAGCCAGACTATGTCAAAACAATTTGTTTTAGTGACGAAAGTACTTTCTATCTAAATGGAAATGTAAATACACAGAATGTGAGGTATTGGAGTGACGCAAATCCTCACCTGTTTCGTGAAACACATACCCAATTTCTCCAGAAGGTGAATGTTTGGGCAGGTATCCTGGGAAACCACATCGGTGGGCCTCTTTTTCAAATACTAATTTAACTGGTGAGGTTTATCTGGAGCTGTTGCGAAACGCAATAGAACCGTTAATCCTTGAAATATTGGAAGATAATCCAGATGAATTTGGAAATAACATTCCAACAGGATGGTGCTCCTCCACACTATTACGGTGCAGTGAGACGGTATTTGGATGAGGAGTATCGTGGTAGATGGATTGGACGACGAGGTTCAACGGAATGGCCAGCTCGATCACCGGACCTCACATCTTTGGATTTTTTTCTGTGGGGGTACCTTGAATCGAAGGTTTACACCACTGAACCTGACAATATTGACGTTTTAAAATAACGTATTGTTGCAGAATGTGAGGCTGTTTCCGCAGACACATTTGCAAAAGTACGAGAAGAGTTTAAAAATAGGATATTTTACTGTCAGGAAGTAAATGGAGGTCACTTCGAGCAATTTGTTTAAGTAGATACTAATTCTTAAATCTGTAATTAATATCATACTGAATGGAATTTAAATTTTAATGTTTACTAATGAGCCATTGAAACTGCCACAAACACAAACAAAATTAGTATCATTGAATAGGTTTTTTTGATACCTTTTAAAAGAGGTGTCGCTTGCCGTAGGGTTCCATTTAAAATTATGGGTCACATTGGCCTTGTGAAGTCATCTTTGACGATTTCGTCATCTATCATCACTAGTAGGGAAGTTTACAACCTTTAATATTCAGTTTCAAAATTTCACTTGTTTAATGTATAATCGTTCTCAAAATAAGAGGGGGGAAGGGGACTTTTGAGAAGCACTGTATGCTAGAAACGATATCACTCAAGTAATCGTTATCCAGGATATCAATACGAGGATAGCTGATTCAACTGCATAGTATAAAATTTGTTTTTTCCACTATTTAAGGCAGTATCGATGTAACAAATAGGTAATGATAGCTCTTATTTGCCTCCCGCGCTCTTCCTTCGTTGCACCTATGACGATACTGATACTGAGTTAATTAGCGACCTTTGATGATGAATTGGCAAGAATTTGGTCGGAAATGTGAAGAAAATTAAATTTTGATTAGTCCTTTTGAAACATTATTTTTCATCTTCGGGATTCTGAAGTGTGGAATGCATGTTTGGTGAAATTATTGAATAATGTTTAGATAAAGCAAAAATCACCTCAAATGACCATCAATCATAGGAGAAGGGAGAAAACCTCCGAAAAAATAGGAAAACATATACTTACGAAAAACAAAATGCTACTTACATTCAGGATGGGTTTTCATGTTCACATTAATAAAGAAGAGTAAAATCGACATAATACATAAGTAGGTATACCAGGTGTCAACGTATTCTTTAGACAAGTTTCCAGAGTTCCGAGGGTATGAGATCCAAACTTGGCAGGGGTGTTCGATTCGAGAATTGGAAAAAATTTCAATATTTCATAATCTCCCATCACTTCTGGTTGCACTGGAAAACGACCCCAACTTGGGAATTTCAAATGTATATTTTTACTTTTTTGAATCCCAGGGACGATTCCGAGTACGATCACATAGTTTTGAGACGAAAAATTGGTACATTTGATTTTTCAGAAGAATGTTCATTTTGGATCCACTTCAAGCAATCTGATGGACATGAATAATGAGTAAAATATTATATGGCCGTTTTTTCCGCCTAGTTGAGTAACTATGGCGGTTTGATATAACCAAAACCACTAATTGTGAAAAAAGTCGAATGACAACATTTTTTAGACACACATTCCCTAGATTCTTATTTTCACGACGAATCCATTGATGGTTTCAAATCGAAAATCGGATGGATAATAATCCTAATACACCAATTAGAAAAAATGATGATGAGTAAATTGGGGTATATCGCTCAGTAAGCATGCTGTGGATACAAACTTGAACAAAACCAGATTAATTGATTAAATTTATTTACGATCGAAATGAAAGGTATAATTATTTTGCGAATAAATCAATCATTGAATGAGTCAAACATTTCGAAGGTACCTCCACTGGGAACTGAATCAAACTTTGCAATTCTTGATGAAACGCTCTGTATAATTATACATTTTTTGATTCCGCCAACATCTCCAGGTAGGTCTACTCAGTTTTGGAAACGAATAGTGCTCACTCAATTTTTCAAATATATTTCCGTTCTCATCACAGAATTTGGTAAAAAATGATGGAACAGCAGCAATGGTTATTATAGTAGGAGATAAACTTTTATAATGAAATAAATAAAATACTGTGACAAGTCTTTTTTTATCTGTCTTGATCATATCATATATACATAACAACCGAAAACAATAATCTACCAACTAGATATGAAAATATAAATTCTGCTTTCCAACACTCCCACTAGAATTCATATTTTCCGGTCTTCAAATCGTAGCCCCATTTTTTCGGCACAATAAACGTGTTTTCCTTAAAAAACTGGTTTTGTAAGCACATCTGCAACCATTTCGTCTGTACTGATTGATTTGAGGGATATATTATTCATCTCAACATTTTCCCGTATGAAATGATGGCGTAAGTCAATATGCTTGGTTCTTCTATGGTACGCATCATTTTTAGACATTGCAATTGTACTTCGATTATCACAAAAAATGACAGGAATATCAGTATCTAGTTCGAATCCAACCATGAAATTTTGTAACCAAAGAACCTCTTGACAACTTGCTGCTAGAGCCATATATTCTGCTTCAGCAGTTGATAAAGCCACCGTTGGCTGTTTTTTGCAATTCCATGTAATAGCACCACCCTGTAGAATGAAAACGAATCCTGACACTGATTTTCTTTCATCTATTTCACTTGCCCAGTCGGAATCGCAAAAACCAACTAAGTTTGAATTTTCATTATTCGAAAACTCAAGTTTTGTTCCTGTAGTTCCTCGTAAATACCTGAAGATTCTTTTTACAGCATTCCAGTGACTTTAACCTAGATTTTTGTTAAATCTGCTGAGATAATTCACGGCAAAAGCTAAATCAGGTCTCGAAGCATTGGCTGCATAAACAATGCTTCCTGATATGGCACTTTTTTCATATTTTCTCTTTCACAGTTATTTTGGGGACCCATTTCTTTGGACAACTTCTGGTTTGGATCAATGGGTGTTTTGATAGGATAACAATTTTGCATATTGAATCGATTCAAAATTTCTTCAATATATCTCTCCTGGTCAATCCATAATTTACCTTTTTTTTTGTCACGGGTTATCCTTATTCCCAAACAGAAATGAGCCTCATGTGAATCCTTCATTTTGAATTCCATCATCAGCTGCATTTTGACATGTTCCTTATGCTGCTTGTTATTGGAAAAAATAAGTTGATCATCCTCATACACGGCAATAAATAGCAAATGTGGATCAGCTATCTTGAAATAAATGCATGGGTCGACTTTGGATCTGATAAGACCAATTTCTTGAAGAATTGTCTAATTTCTGATTCCATGCTCTGCTGGCTTGCTTTGGTACATATATTGCCTTCTTCAATCGGCACACCTTTCTTCCTTCTCCAGGAATAATGAATCCTTCTGGCTGAGTCACATAAATTTCCTCTTTCAAATCGCCTTGCAAAAATGCACTGACAGCATCCATTTGATCAATGTCCATGTCAAATCTGACAGCAAGTGCAGATAGATACCGGAGCGATTCGTAACGTACAACTGGTGAGAAAGTTTCTTCGAAATCTACACCTGGTTTCTTTGCAAATCTTTTCACAAGTCTCGCTTTGTATCTCTCTATGTTACCATTTGCATTTCGTTTTGTTTTGAAGACCCATTTGGTTCCTATGACCTTCCTGTTCTGAGGTAAATCTGATAATACCCACGTATCATTTTCTTCCAGTGCCCCCATTTCTATTTTCATCGCTTCCAACCAGAAATCTTTGTCATACCTGTCCATAATTTCATGAATTGATGAAGGATCATCCTTTTCATGATGTTCCGCTTGATAGCACACAAAATTATCAACTTTTCTGGGTTGTACTGTAGATCGACTAGAACGACGAAGTTCCGAAGGTTTTTCTCCAATGTTCACTTGAATGTTACTTTGTGTTGAATTGAAATTCATGGTAAATATCTAGTTACATCACACATGCACTCCAAATATGGAGAAATCACTTTTCTTACGTATTTTTGCCTCCTGAACACGAATCCGGAAGAAAAATGCGGCGGTCTCATACCGTTTCAGAGTTACATCGCTTTTTCCGAAATAAATTTCAAGCACCGTTTTCTCGCACAAAACTCACTCAAAATGCCTCCTTCTTTTACCAGCATAAACAATACACCCTAAATCACTTATTTTCGGCACAACTTTGCACAAAATATCGTCGTTTTTATCGAAAAAGATCCTCCTTCTTACACAGTTCGATTCATTTATTACCAACATGAAAAATTTAAAAAGTTAATAAATGTCATCTGTCAAAGAAATTAGAATTGTTCATTTGCAACTGTGTAAGAAGGAGGATTTTCGATAAAACGACGATATTTGATAATTTACAAAATGATTAGTGATTGTTATGATGTAAAAAGGAGGCATTGAAGTTTTGCGAAAATGCTGAATATTCGAAAAGCTGTAACTCTGAAACATAGCATTTCTTCCGGATTCATTCAGAAAAACGCTAAGAAAAGTGTTTTCCCCATATTCGGAGTGCATGTGTGATGTAACTAGATATTTACCAAATTCATCGATTCGGATTCCTCGAAATGTGTTTCTTGAACTATATCTCCCTCTGTTTCGTTATTTTCATTCGTGAAAATTGGGGAAAATTCAGACGAAATTAACATAGGAACTGACTTTTCCTCTGACGTTTGGTTATTAAATTTATTTTCAAAAAAAATCACATCTCTCGATATCATTATTTGTTTTGTCTTCAAGTTGTATAAACGGTAACCTTTTATATTATCGGCATTCCCCCTCGAAAATACATTCTTCACTTTTCGGATCCCATTTTCGTCTTTTTTGTTTTGGGATATGAGCCATAGCTTTACATCCAAAAATGCGAAGATGGTTCAGATTTGGTTTCTTTCTGGACCAAATTTCTTCAGAAGTGATGTTTCGAAGTATTTTTGTAGGAGATCAAATATACAGAGGTTGAAACTGCCTCGGCCCAAAATTCTTTTTCCAGTCCTGAATCGGCTAGCATACACCTTGATTTTTCAACTATAGTTCTGTTGAATCTTTTGGCTATTCCATTTTGCTCTGGCGTATAAGTGACAGTTGTTTGGTGTTTTATACCAGATTTTCGAAGGAAATTTGCAAAAGATCGATTTTTGTACTCAGTCCCATTATCAGTGCGAATCATCTTGATTTCCTTTCCAGTTTCATTTTCTGCATAGCGTTTAAAATGTTCGGAAGATTCCAGCACTTGGTCTTTTGTTGCAAGAAAATAGACAAACACCTTACGGGAGAAGTCATCGATGAATGTTAAGAAATATCTTGATCCGCCAATTGATTTAACTTCCATGGGACCACATAAGTCAGAATGTACAAGCTCTAAAATTTCTGATGCTCTGTTCCCAGAATATTCAAAAGGAAGCCGGTGTTGCTTATCTTTTAAACAAGGAATGCATGTTTCATTGCTTGTATTTTCGAAATTTACACCATGTACAATACCGTTTTTAAGTAAAATCATACTGTCACTACTTAAATGTCCTAATCGTCTATGCCACGTAGTTCTGTCTATCACATTTCGCGAAGATGTAACAAGTGCAGTGTCTATCGGTGCACAATCAAGTTCATACATATTATTGCTCATAGTTCCGGTTGCAACTAAAAATCCGTTTACGTCAATAATTTCACAACCTTTCGCGTCAAAATACACTTTATGTCCGTTTTTAGTGATTTGACTAACACTCAATAAGTTTGTAGCAATGTCTGGTACGAATAAAACATCTTTCACAACCACTGTGTCTCTAGAACCATTTGCATTCACTTCTAATGTTATTATTCCTGTCTTCAGTACAGGTATCCGTGCTTTATTGGCAATAACAATTTCGGATTTATTAAAAATGGATTTTTCTAACCAATCTCTTCTGGTCATGTGCGCTGTGGCCCCTGAATCAATGTACCATTTTTCATTATCAACATTGTTTCCTAAATGTCGAGAATGGAATTATTTCGGTACAACTTATTGACATCTCACTTTTGGACCATCACATTCATAGGACTTTTGACCATATTTATTACATTTATAGCATCTCGGCCCCTTCGATTTATATTCACGGTTGAAATGCTTTCTTCTATATTCCTCACTATTACTGAGGAATGCACCAGCATGATGGAATGCTTTTCCAACAACGTTCGACTTGATATCTTGTAAAAGTTTCGTCTTGATCGAATCACCTGTTATGCTTGTGCCTGAACTTTCAATCCCCATAATCATTGGTCTGTATTCATCTGTGAGGCCAGCAAGCAGAAGAGTTCCAACCCTCACTAACTCGAAATCCAATAGCATTCAGTTTGTGAGCTGTTGAAATGATTGTATTGACATATTGTTCAACAGTGTCCGCATTTTCAAGTTGGGTTGTGATCAATGTTCGGAGAAGACCTACTCTTCTGGTTAAACCTGAATCTTCAAAAGCTTTGTTTAACTTCTCCCACGCCTCTTTTGCAGTTGTGGTTTCTTGAATATGAACGAAAATGATTGGATCCACGGACAGGATTATTTTCGATCGTGCTTTCGTCACTTTCTTGGTATCGTTTTCTGTACCAAGAACACATTCCCACATATCCTCGTGTTCGAGATAAGACTGCATGGCAAATTTCCATGTTGAGAAGTTCTCACGACCTTTCAACTTCTCGATTTGAAAATTTGAACTTGAACTTGTCATTTTCTCTGGAAAGTTTCTTCTTGGCAAAATAATTTCAGCACTCTTCTGGGCCCATAACCTGATGGAATCTTTACAGCAGCAATGGTTATTTTAGTAGAAGATAAACTTTTATAATGAAATAAATAAAATACTGTGACAAGTCTTTTTTTATCTCTCTCAATCATATCATATATACATAACAACCGGAAACAATAATCTACCAACTAGATATGAAAATATAAATTCTGCTTTCCAACAAAAAATCAGAAGTAAGCAATGGAAACAAAATTAATTTTGACAAATAAGAAATTACTATTCACCAATAACCTAATGAGTTCGTATACCTAGTGTGCTCTAGGTCATTGAATTATGTTTCAACAAACATACAAGAGATGAAAAAGTGGCTAATGCAAGAAAAATTTGAGGAACGCACCCACTTTGTATGCTGAAAGGTATTTCAACAGACATCATCCATAATTTTTATAATTCCCCGTTGTGGAAAAACAACTCGGACAAAAAACTACCAACCATGAAACTTTTATCATTGATGAGGTGACATAAATTAATGTTTTTGCATTTGTAGAAGGGATTCTACCGCTTCTACTAGGGAAATTAGCCATGAGTTACGAATTAGTCATGAGTCGGCGAAGAAGATTCTGAAAAAGCATAGGTACAGGCCGTTTAACTATCAAGTGCACCAGCATTTGTATGAACATGATCGAATATTCGAATATTAGTTAATTGTGATTGGTTACTTCAGAACAATACTGCTAATACCTACTTCGTTCCTTCGATATTGTTTTCAGACGATTCACGAACAATGAAATGTTTAATAGAGAAAACTTCAGATATTGGGCACAAAATCAGCATTCAATGAAGGAAAATGATTTTCAGGAACAATTCGGAGTAAAAGTATGGGCTGAAAAAATTAGACCAATTCAATTTGAAGGACAGTTGACAGGGGTGCGAGGTATTCAGAAATCCTTCAGAATAATATTGAAGAATTGTTAATGGACTTACCTCTAGCTTTTTCTTTCTGAAGTGATGTATTTTCAACTGAACTCAATGTAATCAACTACAAGATGGGTTGGGAGTGCCTAGAGAAACTAAATGTACTGGGCACGAACAACACTTTTACCCTCCTATGGATTCCGGGACACACTGGAGTGGAGGGTAATGAAATGGCAGACGTACTTGCAAAAAAATGGCCTGAAACACCATTTCTGGGACCTGAACCCTCCTGCAGAATAAGTACCAGCACAATACTTCATGAACTTGAAGAAGAAGTACATAACAAAAGATCCAATACTGGGCAGAATCACAAGGAATGATGCAGGCCAATATACTACTGGGAAACTACAACCAGAAGAGATCAAATGTCTGCACCAATAAGAGTAAAAACAACCTCAGAATACTAACGGAAATTCTAACAGGGCACTGCTGGTTGAGAGGGCACCTTAAGAAGCTCGGATTAGTAGTGGAACAAAAATTCAGATTTTGCGAGGAAGAGGACGAAACCACTATCCAGATTCTCTCAGAATGCACTACCATGCAAAATCCGAGGGCACGATACCTCGGAGAACATCAAATAGAAGAGGTAGATGTACCTAACCTGAAACCATTCAATATGAACTCTTTGAAAGCCATAGGACTGGAGGAACTGCTCTAGTCACTGAGACATCTTGAACGGCTGGACATTTAGATTATTTACATTAGTTTAGGAGCTCAGTTATCATTAAGACTAAAAATATTTATTTTATGTTTTGCTTTTCAGTTGATTTTTTCTTCGGTCTAATTTTTTGTTCAAAAGTTTTTATTTTTCACTTTATTGTTGCTAAAATCAACTGATAACTATCTACTCAATTGACTTCAGGTATTCATTATGTTGTAGTGTTATCAGAACTACCTATATGTGTGCCAAGTTCCAACAGAATCGGTTCACAGATGAAAAATTATTGATCCCCAATTTTTCTATTTTACTACCCTTAGGGGTGGATTATTCCTTTCCAAATCCAAAAATGACCAACACTCTGAATGCAAAAATAAAAATGCGTCTAAAAAATTCATTGTACCAATTTTTCGTCTCAATACTATGTGATCGTACTCGAAATAGTCCCTAGAATCCAAAAAATTTAAAATATATGGGGTGTTCCATTTGAAATTCCCAAGTTGGGGTCATTTCCGGTGAAATGATGGGAGGGTATGAAATATTGTTTTTTTTTCCAATTCCTGAATCTAACACCCCTGCCAAGTTTTGATTTCATATCTTCGGAACTCTGGAAACCATGGTTTGTATAAAGAATACCTTGACACCCGGTGTATACAGTCATTACGGAAGAACAAATAGGGATAGCAATTTCAGCTGGAGCCAATGATGAAGACATTGACGAATTAATTCTTCAAAATATGGTTGGGGTAGAAAATATACCACCACCAAATAAACCTGCTTTATTTGATTTTGAAAGAATATAGAGGAACAGTGCTTAACAAACATTAGGTTTTCAACTGATGACGGATATATAACAAAAAAAAACAAATCTGTCAAAATAAAGGAACTTTTAATAAGAGGTTCTTTGCTTTTATTTGAATAAAGTAAGGCGATGCCTGTATTTTAGATTGAAGATATCCTCAAAGTCGGACACAATGCGCATGCCAATATGTCAAAATGAATGAAACTTTATTGAAAGAACTATAAAACGGACGTTGCAATAACTCTCTAATTATGGTTTATACGACTTTATATTTTGAAATAAAATAGGGAATTCTCCAGCAAAATATCTTTTTTTTTTCTAACACGAAGAGCAATAAAATTATGACCAAGGAACAAATTAGCAACAAGAATGCACTGAATTATGGTTTGAGGTTTTTAATTTTGTTCCAGTTATCGTGTCAACTTGACATACGTAGTCGTACCTCGTTTTTTTAATGAATCATAATAAGAAAAAATAGGAGCAAAAAAATCGTAATCTCCCACCCCAGAAATCTCATTCAACTAATTTTGGATGGGTTTGTGAAATAAAGTTTCGTTCTAGTATATTTCAGTAAAAGCGTGATTTCGAAATTATTGTTCAACTTTCATTCACAGTCTGATCAGACCATCATGAATGACTGTAATAGATATACATATTTAACAAGGTAATATTTAGTCTCTATTAGAATGTAAAAAACACATTATTTTGAAAAAAACCTGTATTCAAAGCAGTATTTTTTTTTAATTAATATACAGTACAGACAGAAAATATACACACGGCGATGTTGCCTTGATATGTATACGGGAGAAGAACTATCGCAAACTCATTTATGTTGATCAGTTGTTTGAAGGTTCTCTTGAAATTTCTTCGTATTTTTTGCAATTTGTGCGTGAGTTTTGTATTATTATTGATTTGGAGAGTTTTAATTTTTTACCTTTTAGCACATTTGAATTTTTTGATTAATTATTTCTTTTAATTATTTCTTTTTGTGCTTTTTAGTTTGTACGCCTCAATCTATGCATTTTTATTATGAGGCCTTTTTACTGTAAGTTTTGAACTATCTAGTTCTCCAATGAGAAGACCATTTCAAGATTAGCTCGACCGCCATCCTGGAGCTGCCATCTTAAATTTATCAATTTGAAAAAAAAATCTTCGACTTAATTCATAATCTCCAACCCCAAAAACCCTGACAGATCAATTTTGAATAGAAACGGTCCATAATCACAAAACTCGTCCACCATCTTGGAGCCACCATCTGTTATGAATTTACAAAAAAATCAAATCTCGTCCCCAAAACCCCACATACAATTTTGAATAAATCAGATCATAAACACAAATCTCGTCCACCATATTGGAGCCGCCATCTTGAATTTATGTTTTTTCACATAAAATTCATAATCTCCGCTCGAAAACCCCTACATACCAATTTTGAATAGAGTCGGATCATACTCATAGAGATCGTCTGCCATCTTGGAGCCGCTATTTTGATTTTATGAATTTTCTCCAAAAAATCATCAATTTCACTAGGTGAAAGCTTGTGAATATGCCACTACATCAGATTACTATTTTCCTATTGCGCGATCATTTGCTACCTCCTATAATGATAATACCTTCTTAGTTTGGGAATAAGACGTTGAAGAGGTCCGCGCGGTTTTGCCAAATTAAGAACCGTGGCTACTATCATCCTTTAGCTTCTGGCCGCCATAACTCTCTTAATTTTGATAATACCAAAAAAAGTCAAAAAACCATTTTGATGTGAAATTTTATATTATTTTTTCTAGATCCCACCACTTTTGCATTATGAAAAAAAAACACTTTGTGTTTTTCTTTTTCATCCCTCCTCGGGGGTTGGGGAAAAAATTATGACTTACATTTATCGTTTTTAGATAACTTATGTCAAAAATTCCGGAAACAATCTAAAAATTTTGATTCGAAGGTCAATTTTATTAGTCTATACACAACTGGCTTATCAACTACAAATATCGTGATTCAATGTTTTTCATTCAATTTTAAAATTACCTACCTAGTGTAAAGAATGATAACTTCTGTTTTATTTCAGTTTTTATCTCTTTTTGGTGACTGCTTCTAAGATTAATAATTAGTTTCAAATTGTGTCGTGATTAACTACGTAACCGTATAATTTTTAGGATGCAATTTCAATCAACCAGTACAAAATATAACAGAGAATGAAGAATCAAGTATTTAACTGGACCACTATATATATATATATATATATATATATATATATATACATATATATATATATATTTTGTTGTGATAGATTTTTTTTTTTTTTTTTATAATAATTTTGAAAAATAATACCTATTACAGTTTTTTTAAACCAAAATGAAACTCCGGCTATGTTGTTCTTACCCTTTTTCAACACTCTTTTGCCTTAACCCAGCAGGATTCTGTAATGCCAACTTGTAGCGCTGCTTGATGTCAAACGTGCTATTTTGTGGAAGATTATGATTAGGTGCTCAATAGATGAACGAAGAATGCAGAAGAATCGTCAAATAGTTGTTGTTTTTATTGAAATCAGTCTTTAAATTGACCTAACCTGCGATATCTAATTACTTATCTAACTCATCTAACTCTAACAGTGATGTGAAATGGTAAAACTTGCTTATGTATGATAAATACTTGGTGAATAAACGTTTCAAAGTTCTGAACAGACTATGAGCATCGGAACGACCATTAAATGTTCAAATGAATGGACCCAAGTGATCAAATAACCAATATAAGTGTCTAGTCCTGATATGTTAAAATACCTGCTATTCATTTTTTTTTGGTGTTCTCCTGACTGTTAGAAGTGTTCGTGTTCTCTGGAAAAGTATAGCACTGCAGAAGGGCTCCTTTTGTTCCTGGCAATGTCACGGACTGGACTTTTGTTATCTTAATAAGGTGAGTAATTCTTCCTTACTCGTTTATTTTCCCATCCTTCCAAATTGGTACCTGTTTTTTTACATCAATTTGTCATCTTTCAAAGCTTGTTAAATTCTTCTTGGCAGCACACATATTTGTTTATTTTCCAAATTTAAAGTTTATTTCCACTTTCTGTATCACTTTTTGTTATTCTAACTTATTCTAATGTTTTTTTTTTGCAATATATAATTCTAGATCTTATATTATATGTACAAATTTGGTTAGAATTCATATTAGACATTTTTCTGTTTTCATAATTTCTATATTTTATTATTTGCCTCACATTGTTTTTGACATCTCGCTGTTGAGTTTTCTCCTGATATGATTTACCATACAGGATGTTCCAACTTCAATACCATTTCATCCACTTGAGATCCAAAGTTTTTTCATGAATTTAAGTTTTCATATTATTTTTAGTGTTTGTGCAAATTGAATGTATTGTTGGTACCATACTTATGACAATAGAGATATTTCAGTACTGACTTTTTGAGACATATGCGTTGACTAGAACATGGTATAAGATTCTAGAACAGTAAAAAGTATAGAAAAATTGTAAAACAAACATACCATGAACGACGATAACTTAAATACCTAATAATAATAATGAATTATCATTTTCATTATTTTATAAACATTTCCCAACATTACAATATATATATATATATATATATATATATATAATTTTAATCTGTTTTACATTGTAAATGTCGATATTTCACGGCGCGAGACTTAGCGAGCTTGGCTTGGGGGATTATGCTCGGTGCAAAGCAATCTCGAGCCTGATCGGTCTCACGGCATATATAATTTCACCGAATTGTCGTCTATCAGTGACTGGAAGTTAATACACGAGCCTAGGAAGGCATACATTGTTCAGTGCAGTAGCTATAAATATCGCCAATGAGAGGATAGCGTGTGCAGCAGCGAATTTACCAACATTATATGGGAACGGTCGAGCCACCTCGAGCTTACGTTTGACAAGTCTCGATCCTATGCGAGTCGACCGTTCACACGATACGAGACTCGACAATCCCCAAGCCGAGCTCGTCAAGTCTCGCGCCGTGAGACGCCAGCTTATGCTATCCTGACGAGTACCCAAGTATAAAGTGGAAGTTTCGAACCAAAAAGCTCCTAAAAAACGCAATTAAGTTTTCAGGCAAGCACTGATGTAATTAACCTTCGAACTACTGACCCATATAAATGACTTTGGAATCGTTTTTCACCCGTAAGTGATATATTTCAAGACACCACCGTCGTCCGTATGTTTCTGTCTGACTAAACATCAATTCTCAAAATTTCATTAATCTTGTTCAATATGTATATTACAGTTATTCATGGTCTGATCAGAATGTGCATGAAAAGTAAACATGGTTTTACTGAAATGTACTAGTACGAAGTTTTGTGATTTGTGTTTAGAATCTATCCAAAATTGGTAGAATGGGGTTCTGTGTTGGAAGCTAACGATTTTTTTGGGTGATATTTTTTTCCTCTCATTTAGCCAAGAGAATTAAGTACGACTACATACAAACAGCTGACACGACAACTTGAACAATATGAAAAAACCCCAAACCATTGATTTGTTTGGAAATATGAAATCATTTGCGACTAAAACATAAACTTTAGTCACTATCTTCCATCATTCAAGTTAATCTCTTTGGAGATATTCATGTTGAAAAAGGGAAACATCTACTTTCCCGGCTAGAGCCACGCTGGATATTGAACTACATCTGATATTGTGAAAGGCCCCAAAGTGAAAATTTGCATTTTTATTCAGCTAGTTATTTGTTTTTTCATTACAGTATCAACTATGAACTGAATGAATAAGGCTAAGAAGAATGTTTTCCAAAAGGAATACTCACAGAAACCATTTGTAACATTGATGCAAGAGTGGCATCGCATTTACTTGCATTTCAATACTTTTTTATCGGCAAAAATCTATTGCTTTTAGAGGAAGTGTTTCTCAATTCTTCCGGTCTTCCTGATGATCGTAGACGCGTGAAATATATTTTCGTCGACAAAAATGTATTGAAGATCTAGTGAATGCATCAATGTTATCAATTATTTATTGTGGTACTCCTTTTGGAAAACATTCTTCTTTGCCACATTCACCTATATGAGTTCTTAATTAAGACTGGAATAGAAAATCAAATCTGAATAAAAAATTTAATTTTAATTTTTAGTTTTTTTTTCTAGTTTGAGTTTAGGTTAGAAAACAAATTCAATTCAATTTGAAATTAAGAATGTTTCCCTTTGTCTACTCAATCCATACATTACCGTTTTTTTTTGCTGATCGGTTTCCCCATCAGAAAATTTGTTGCTCCTGGCTTTACAGAAAAAATCTAGATTTTTCTAGCTTAACGTTAAGCTAGCACTTGGATATTTCAATGCAACATCTTAAATCATATACACTATATTCAGCACCATTTGGTTGGTGATTTGTTTCATCATAGGAACCTGTAAAAAAACAGAATTCATATTGTTTTTGACAGTAGAGAAAGAAACAATACTTTGATACTCTACGTTGACTTGGCACAGCAATTTCGTAATTTCATGAAAAAAAAATCATCCACACAATTATTCCGTACTTCCATGTTTCTGATTTGTAGCTTTTTTTTATTGATTTTCTATCGCCTATAAGAAATAACAAATATGTTGTGCTAGCTTAACGTTGAGCTGGCAAAAACTCTGGAGAAAGTATCATGAATTATGATAGACTAATCAATGATATATATCTTTCTGGATTTTACAAATGTACACCGGATATGCTGTGCTAGTTCGATGTCAAGCTATCAAAAACACCCAAACGCAGAATGTATCGAGAAAAATTCACCAATTTGCCCTTCTTGAACAAATAAAAAAAGTTACTTTCTGGGGAAGGAACATTAAGGCGTTATTGACGTTTTCTACACGATGAAATTCACTTCCCATTACCTTGATTATGAATGTATTTCTACTTCCGGAAGGGAATATTATTGAGGTATGTTTGTCAGTTACAACGTTTGTCGAATAATTATATATTATTTGAAGTGAAGCGGTTCATACTTGATGAAAATCCATATCGAGCAAACAAAAAGCACCCACTTCACTAAGATTTTCACAGAATTGGGTATACAAAACCACGCGACGTATATTGTATACAATAGTTTTTTCAGGTGGAGACAATACTATGTGCTATTCGATGTACAATTGTAATCAGGCGACTAGCACGGTAGCAGTGTCATCCATCAATATCCACAAAGATCCCTTCTACTCCTGAATTTCCAACGTATTCAACCCATTTAATATTACTTTGATGTTTGCAGGAATATTTGTGGTATCCTCAGTTGATGGAAACATACCGAAAATAGTGTCAAAAGTTGCAACTACGTAACAGACTTGTAATTTATTGATAAAAAAAAAAAATATGCAAAAAAGTGTGACAATTATCTGTTTAACCAATATTACTTTTCTTTAAAGTGCAAATACTCGGTTGGAACTCAGACCTCTGTCAAGAACTGTGATAACTCAGTGAATCAAGCGAAAATATGCAGTAATGGAGCAAGCATTCTCAATAATTTAAAAACATGAGTAACCAACATGGCCTTCCCATGATAATTGTGATTTCCATACGACACAAAATTCTTCACAGACACTTGTCGATTGTGTAGGTATCCTTCAGTCCTCTTGCGCTTCAGATGTACCCACTAAAAACTCACCCCATAGGCTCATCTGGCCATGGCTCCGATGACACTTGGGCTTTCTGCTGATGTTTTCTCTCACAGTACCCACTTCAGTAATTTCGTGTCTTGCATTAGTTTGTACAAGTTCTTCACTGGGTGTGTGCTGTATAGCTTTGGTTCGCCAATTGAGCAAAAAATTAACTCTCTTCGGCGATCCAGTGCTCCGCAGTCGCACAGTATGTGTGATACTGTTTCTGGTTCCTTGCAGCATAGTCAGCAGACAAGGTCACCATTGTACAGCCCCATTTTATTGAGGTGCTTTTTTACTGGTGCATGCCCAGTCATAAACCCCGTTATGATTTTCAATTGCTCTCTGTTTGAAGTTAATAGGTCAGTTTTTTTCCTTGCACAAGCCTTCGCTAGAGTAGCTCCTGTGTCTGTTGCCCATGATATGGTGCCAGTGGAATTTGTGTTTGACCGGCCTCCCTCTTCTACAGACCGAACATTGGCGAGTTCATCGGCTTTTTCGTTAGCTGCAAATCCCTGATATCCTGGCACTCAAATCAGCTTGACTATATCAAGATTCCGAGGTGCTCTTTAACCATCAGCTTGACTTCTTCGAACATATTGAGAGCATTTCGCTATCCCAAATGGAATATGCCTCTATTATTTGGCCTCCTTCTTATACGATTCATCTCGATAACTTGGAGAGGATTCTGAATGAATTCCTGTGATTAGGTGCCTTTGAACTGGACATAGCTAGTATATTATAATTTTACAACAACGCTTAGCAAACCCAGGCTAGAAATAAGTCGTCAACAGAGTTCCAATTATTAAATGTTGGTCAATTGTTAGATATAGTCCATATTTGTTCGCACTCATCTACTCCAACAGAAGTAAGACACTTCTTAAGGCACAGTCAAAAACTTCATGAGTGAGAACCTACTCAACACTATGATTTTCATTCACCATTTAACAGAACTCCTAGGCTACTGAATACATACGAGATGGAACTGTTCGGAAGCATTTTCAATGCTTGTAAGATAGAATAAAACACCTGTGATATTTCTAACACTGTGTCAACCCCTTTAAGTCTAACCTCAACTTCACGTGTCATGGGGTGAATGGACTGGGGTCGTTCGGTGAATGAAGCGGTTTGCGGATATTCGCTTTGGCAGATTGGCGGCCAGACTTGACTAACGAGGCTCTGGCAAACAGACCTAAGTCCAAGCTGTGAGAGCCTTGACGATAGATGTATGGCACCGGGGCCTCAAAAGAAACGGTGCCGCAACAGAGTCTTCGAAAAACAAGGCGAAATCACTGAGTAATCATCCTTAGCCGTGTGCAGAAGGCACCACAGGGCTGGACCAACCCCTTTCCCCTCACTCACTCGTTGGAACAAATGACCACTCAGCCGATATACCGAAAGGGGATGGGGACAACTCTTGGCGTTCTCGGTTTCTTTTCAGAGAGGATGTGGTTCCAAGCGTCCTACAGGATCGGAAGAGAACTCTTCATGGTACTGAACAAATGATAAGGGCTATCCAGATATACCCCCAACACTGTTAGGGAGCAGAACTTGCAGTTACTAGGAGGATCCTCGAAGTGACCTTCAATCGGGAACCATGAATACGACGTGGTGAAACAAAAGGTCTGGGGAGAAGGGGGCGAGACAAATGGAGAGCTATTGTGTAGCAGATTAACAGAGATCTCCCGGACTTGTTTTCTTATCAGGTAAGATACAATGGGCCGACAGGCTCAAGTGTCATCGGAGGCCACGACCAGACGAGGTTTCAGTGGGTAAATCTGACTCAGGGACTCCCACACTACCACAAGGTGTGTATAAAGGATTTCGTCCACCTCCCAAAAAAAATCACTTCATCAAGAGCCTAGCTTTGTGATCTCTTGGTAACTCATTCAATGTCATTTATGTTAAGCTACATATATTTTTGATCAAATTTGCGAGTAATTTTATCATTATTGGTTTCTTTCCGTAAATATAAGAATAAATAAAGGCACAATATTCAATGATACCCTCAGAAACATTTTCGTGTCTATTTTTTTTGCAATTTTCAATACCTTAGGAATGTGCCCTTTTCAATACATACATTAACACGATGTGTTACTGAATGGTAAGCCATATTCTCAACATTAGGTTATAGACATATTCACTATTACTTTTAATCGGTATTTGTATAATTTCTAAACCTTGGTCATCTGTGAGATCCTGGAAATTGAATCGATTTCAATCGCTGGGGAATGTTCGAATATTGATTGAAAATCAGTTCTATTTTATTAATATTCGCAAAAAAATTATTGGAATCATCCCCACTAATTTCAGTTGGGAGTGGTGAAGATCATTGATTATTTTCTATCATCTTTCACAAGGCATATAGCTTATTTTGTGAGTTGAAAATGAATTCCGCATATGCCTGTTTTTCACAATGTTATTTCTTATAATTTTTTTTGTAACTCCCCATCATCTTAGGAAAAAAGTATTGAAAAAATGTGAGACAAACTTTTATACAAATGCACTAAAAAGGAAACATTATTTCTTTGATTGTTTGACCTAGCTTATTCTGTGAGTAGCAGCAAGAATACCTATTGTATATCCGCGGCAAACTTTTAAATCTGCTACCTACAGAATAACCTAGGTAATACAATTAAAGAAATTATTTTCTCCTTTTTAGTGCATTTGTATAAAAGTTTGTCTCAATTTTTATTTTATATTTCGCATTCAATTCTTTTTAGTCATTCATGAAATCTGTCATCTTATTGAATTCTGAAAAATAAAACCCCTACCCAAAAAAAAACACTTACCAATTTTGAATGGAATCGGGCCATAATAGCAAATTCATGAATTTTACAAAAACATCATGATGTTCGACCTTAAAAACATCATGATGTCCGATCCCAAAAACCCCCACACCAATTTTGAATGCAATAATCACAAAGCTCGTCGCCATCTTTAATTCGTAGATTGTGACAAAAAATAATTATCTACCCCCCATACCAATTTTCATCGGAATCGGGCTATAACCACAAAACTCGTCGCGATATTGGAGCCGCCATCTCGAAATTATCAATTATAACAAAAAATTCGTGATCTCTGTCTCCGAAAATCCTCACATAGCAATTTTCAATAGAATCGAACCATAATCAGAAAACTCGTTCGCCATATTGGAGGCGTCATTTTGTTTTTTCTCCAGAAAAAAATCCATAATGCATTACCACCGAAATTATGAACACCTGCCAAATTTTAGCTCAATCGAACGAGAAGTGGGTCAAATTCAACTAGAAAGATTTGATTACAAGCCCACAGACAGACATCGGAACAGGTGAAACTAAATAAAAGCTTGTAAAAAAATTATAATTCCTGTTATTATATATTTCTTTAAGTAAGTGCAAAACCGAAGTAGCATCATAGTGGCGGAAACTGATACTGCAACTTCAACACGGTGGTTATTACCTAATCACCAGAAACTACCACTATATAGTAAGAATAACTAAAATTTTATATTTGCGTGGTTGTAGTGACGTAATTTCCATCTATGGTAGCCACTCCACAGTTCTATAACTTGTTAGTGTCAATTGAGGTATCTGAAACATTATGGCCACTGAATCACCTCAAAGGTTTTCAAATTCGAAAGTGGAAAAAAAGCGTTGCGGTAACCATCCTGTATCACTTCAATATCACTTAAAAGTCACAATCACTTTCAATAGAGTATGATAGTTTCGGTGACGTTTTAGTAACTTCCATCAAACCTCCAATGTGACAGGCACTTGATTGTGATATGTGGTGATGGTTGCCACGTTCTTGCTATCTCTACCAGCGATTGTCACAGTTCGCATTCAATGAAAAACACTACAAAGTTACAATTACCCTTGAAATTCCCCGGCCGTGGATTTGTCCGGCGATGACAAAGCTAACCTAACTTTTCTCAAATTATTTTATTGTGGCTTACAAAAAGTTTGTTTTACTGTTACGTGAATCGTGAATGATACTTATTCGAAATTAAATAGGTAATGCGTTTTCAATAAACAATTTTCCTTGATTTTGTATAAAATAGTTAATATAAATAGATCGGATCTCTGACTTGTGCGCCTACTTAATATTCATACCTCAATTGTTAATTCAGTTTGCATAAATGTCATCATTTTCATTACCTGTTAATTGTTAATTGGAGCTGCCTTAATCCACCATATTTGCAACATGTCCTTTTTTGACAATTAATGGACATGTTATAAATTTCGAGGTTATAACTTTAAAGTGGCAGGTTATAATAGCCACAACGTGTTTGCACTCTCAAAAGTATATGACCCATTGTAATTTCGAATTATAACTTTGGAGTGGTTAAGTCAACGGCGACGTAAGCGCCGCTTTCCAGTGGGGAAAAATTTAATGGGTTAGTTCCACTGGCCGCTTTATGATGAGAGGAACTTTATAGTAGTATATTTCCAGTTTCTGCCACTTCAAAGTCAAATTCTCCAAAAATCGACATCTTTTCAGGAATATGCTGGATTGCCATTATTAGAGAAATGAACGAAACATTCAAAGATTTATTTGTCGTCAGTACTGCATCAAACGAAGTAACTTATTACGTGAGTATTAGTTTCAAGTAACCAAGATTGAAAAAAAATGGGGGATTTTAGTACATAATTTTAGAGGCGAGTTATTTCCAAAATTATAAATAAAGAGTATTCAGATGGCGCGTGCTCATAATCGAGCTGAAACACCCATATTTCACAGTACAGTAAACTTTCATCAGAAGTATCCAAATTCAATATAGTTACTCACGTGTTTGTATGTTATCTATTCTCATACTTATAGTCGATTGAGTGTTAAAAATGAACGAGGCAAAATGGAGGAATGAGGAACATTTATTTTAAAAATATATTGTAGGACAGAGATTGAGCTACATATCAATAACACAAGCGTAGTCAGTTGTTTAACGTGTCTAGTGTCGGCCACTATATATCCACGTTTTTGCCAGGTAACCACAACGTGGTTGGAATCTGAGATCCAGAAACATAGATCGGAACATAGCGGCCACCAAAGATGTGTTCCCCATTTTGGTAGCCGCCGCGTGATAGAACCGTATATATTACGTGGCAGTGGTTGTGGTCTATAATCGAGGGTTGTTCAAGAAGAACATTGGCAAGATTTCTAAAATAGCATGACTAGATATAAAACTGGAGAACTGGAAAAATCAACATGCAGTATGTTCCGAGTTTACAGAAAATTCAAATTAACGAAAATGTTAATGATTGTGAATCTGTTGATGATAGTGAATTAGAATAGTATGATCCAATAAAAAAACTAGATTTTTTTCGAAAATAGACAGAAAAATGCTAACAAATATACCAAAATACATAATATATTCTTGCACTTTGAACTGTCCGTCTGGAAAAACTTGGAATTCTGGCATCAGACCCAGCAGGGGTTCGTGGTCACTGAGAATTCTCAAATAATTTGACCATTATAAAATATAATTATCAGTAACGCTATACACTATATTAAAACATATTTCATTTTTATATGAATGTAATACCTTTTACTAAAAAATTATTCATTCAACCTCCCTTTCGGAAAAATTTCTCATAGCTATCTTTCACTGAATGTAGTTTTCCGATCGTATCTTCCATACAAGAGAACATCAAACGGTTTATACAACTCAAAGCCCCGAATCAAATCTACACACGAAGCTTCTCCGTGTTTTCCGGTAAAGGCATTAGAATTCCGAAGAGTAACTACCGCTATATTTTTGGGGTCGGTAATGTGATGTTATGAATAAAATTAGATGACGTGTAGGGTAGTAAAGGAGGGGAATGAATGGAAATAATTGGCAGGGGTAGAGTGAGTGAGCCGTACAAGTAAATTGGATCGAGGATTGCCTAAGGGTGGGTAATTTTTACGACGAGGATTAATTTCGAATGGATTATGTTCAGCGGAAATGCGACTAATGTCTGATTGCGTCAAATAAAATGTCGTGAGGATGGCTCTTCTTAAAAAATATATATCAGTTTTTCAAAGTAGTCAGTCTAGTCATCGGCAAAAATATTAAATCTGGCATCATAACTACAATATTTTGAAGAAAATAAAATCAATTAGAAAAATAAATGGAATAAAATACGATGAAAAAATGGAATATAAATCTTGTAATCTGAGAGAAAACATCAACTTCTCCGGCATTATATCAAACTGGGCGTTGAAAGGTTGAAATACCCTAACTTGGGAGAGATAATATTATAGCAAAAATTTTAATTTTAAATAAAGATGCAAATTTGTTATTTTAATCCAATCATTGACTAATTTTATTCCGAATGAATTTTTCTAACGGAATTCTTTATTTTTGTATTATAAACAATGAGCAATAAATCCACTTCCGAATTCCAAAATTATTGAAGGTTGAAGATCACACAATTTTTTGCTTATATCTTGTTTTCTATTTGTTCATATTTGTTTTCTAGGTGATTATGGAAATTGTGAACTTCCGTTCAAAAAAAGTTATTCATGAATTTCAAATGGGACAAAGAGTTTTTGAGTATTATGTCAAGAAAGTATGAACCATGCAGTGTTTTCGTTTCCACACAACTTCGAAGTAGAATGCAGGTCACGGTTTTTAACATTCTTTCCCCAATGAACAAAACTCATACGCCACTCAATTATATCGTTCCATCTTCACTTTCTTTCTACTTCTTTGTTTTATATTTTCTTCATCGTCTTCTCCACTTTCCAATGATATTTGATATGAAAATAGCGGTGGAATAGATCAATTTATAATTCATATTGTTTGAATATCACAACTTGGTATTATCAAAAGCAGCATCCGAATATCATTGGCCACGACAGAGGCCACAAACCATAGTCCTTTTTTTCTAAATCTACAATTTGAATCAAACCCTTTTGTATCACTGAAAAGAATAAAATCAAGAAGTTTGTAGTGCAGGTGGAAGTGAAGTCGTAACAGGCTCTAAGAAATATTAATCAAATGTTCATCTTTGTCACTTCCTAGTACCTGATCGAATATTTTTGTTTGGCTGCTGTTGTGGGTAACATTGGTGTATTGTACACTCAGCAAAGGTGAAGTACAGATAATTGTTAAGAAAATATTCCAATATTGGAGCTGCGTACATTGCTGACAAACATTGTATCCTATTATTATTTATGTGAATAATTTTGATTTTCAAACCTTTCTGATAACCGACGAGTCCAATCGTTTCTTGAATAATACTGAACTCTTGCAAAAATGATTATTGCTTCCCAATATAACACGTTTTTTAAACGAACTGAAAAGTATAAAATAATTTCTCCTAGCCCCATTCAGATTTATAATCCCATGCAGATTCCTACTCATACACAGATTATCTTGTAAATTTTTCATTATGAATACCTATGAAAATACTTCTAAGATTTGAAGCGAAATTCGTGGGGCGCATGCAGAAGATACTAGTAAGGAGCGTAGGGAGTAGCTGTGGTTGAGAAATTAAAGCGACGAAATACGGAACTGAAAAGTCAAAAATAAAATAAACGTTCTTAGTCTCAATAACTAAGCTCCTTAACTAATGTAAGTAACTAATTTTGAGTCAGCGCCAAACAAACAAGCAAATCAATTAGATAAGGCGTCAAATGATGGCATCGAGTTGCGCGGTGACATTCTGATAATTTTTTTGAGGTAATTTGATGATCTTCGTTGATTGTCTGTTTGGCGCCGACTCAAAATTAGTTACTTAGTTTAGGAGCTTAGTTATTGAGACAATTTTTGTGGCTGAAATCTACTAATTACTACCAACTTGTTTTTTTATTTCTTCCAAAATACTTACTTACCCACCTTACTACAACTATTACCAGTTAAATAATATGATTATCTACTTTTACTATTTGTTGTAATATAAATTATTTTTGTTGTTCTGGTTAGTTTATTTCATTACTTTGTATATCATTCCATCCTCTCATAGAATATAATGATTGTGACGGTTGTAGGAGAACAAAAATAATGACATTAGCGATCTGTCATTGTCAACTACATATGTGTGCCAATGTTCACAAGTGAAAAATCAATTATTCCTTATTTTTCTACCCGTAAGGGTGGATAATTCCATTTGAAATCCAAATATGATCAACTATGAGGTATACCCTATCTGATAAAAAAAAAACATTCAAATCGAAGAACCCAGTACAAAGTTATGCCGGATAGAATCGGTTGACGGACCAGAATTCAGAGGGTGAGTGATCAATATTCTTCATTTTGCTACCCTTAGGGGTGGATTTCATCTTTTAAATTCAAATGGGACCAACTTCGAAGTACACCCTATCCACTGAAAAAAGAATGATCGGAATCGGACGTCTCAGTAAAAAGTTATGCGTGAACATACATAAAATATATATATATATATATATATATATATATATATATATATATATATACGCGACGACTAGAGAACCTCCTCCTTTTTGGTTTCGTCTGTTTATAAAAAAATATACGCGTCGAATAGAGAACCTCCTCCTTTTTGGTTTCGTCGGTTAAAAATTGGTAGTGACAGGTGAACTAATAATTTATCAATTATCTATTGCATGCGCCCCACGCTGTTCGTTTTAAATCTTACAAGTTTTTCATAGCTATTGAAAATTCACAATGACCATTTTCAGGAAAATCTGTATGGGGCTAGGGATCTGTATGGGATTATAAATCTGTATGCAGCTAGGAGAACTTATTTCATATATTTTTTATTCATTTAAAAAACCTGGTTTATTGGAAAAACATTATTTGAATAATTATTTCATTTGAGGTAGTCCAAGTGTCATTCAAATCCAAAGTTTCTGGTAGGCATGGACGCAGCCACGTCATTTTCTTCCATGACAATTGTTCATAAATTGTAAAATTTCAGATAGTGTGCATATCATTGGAATTTTCAGAAATATATCTAAGAAGTGTTAAATTGAATTAAAAGAATTCACATATCATTCATAGTTGTATAATATAAAGAATTGGTGGTACATAGTAAATGGATTGGATTAAATGATTTGGAGTTATTACAATTATCAGAGTTGGAGGGTGATCATTGTGACAAACATTTATTTCTTTTATGCGTCTGAACAGTTGGTGATTATCGACATATCTATCTGAAGCAATACGTAGGAGGATATATCATTTACAAAAATATATAACAATTGCCAGAATTCAGGAGGTACGACAGCACTTTGTCCCCAAGAATTTGTTATATACTCATTTGAAGGTCCAATCCATTGCAGAATAACGAAAAGCCTACGATTTGCACCGACATTGATAACAAATTGGGTGATGATGGGAAATAATCTTGGACCAGATATCAGAGCCCGGAACACCTCCATCCGGCGCCATTCTACTTTGAAATGAATTTATTGGCATTGTTCCCTCACCCTCTATTCTTTCTGATACCTTTCATCCCCAATCCCTCAAAGAAACGACTAGGTGAGGCTGTTATATTGTTTAAATCTATTAGCAGGATAACAAATTGATTAGATGGAGACGAGAGATAGAAACAATTTTAATGGAGGGTAAATTAGTTTACGTTGATACAATAATGAATTTTAGTATTCTGCATTCGGAAATATACGAATGAAAAAAAAAATTTCGCAACATTGTATCATATTTCAATCAAAAACGATATTAACCATATTCAATACAGAATATACCTCTTCCGATGACGTTTTGGGAACCAACTCTGTTCGCTTCCTCAAATCAGAAAAATATTTCGCACATAAATATCTCCATATGCAATTTTTGACAATAACTTGTTAATATCTGACACAGCACATAGACTCACAAAATGTTGAGTTCCAATTAATGCGATCTATTTGATATGAATTTGTTTAAGCTCTACTTTGATTTTCAGTAGGAGTATCCATGTTATTTCTTCTTTCAACTGCAGGCTCTCATCGAAATGCCTTGTATGGATCAAGGGTTTCATGAAAAGACCATATTTCTCTGACTATTTCCATTTGCCCTTTCAAGCCAACCTTATATGGAATAAGGAGTTTGAAAGTTGATTTTTTTGATGATAGGAACATGATGTTCATAAAATCAGATGTTTGAAAGTTTTTCAACCAGTTTATTGAAAATAATCGACTTTGTCAAGCCAACCTTATATAACACAAGTAGCTTGAAAGTCCTTCCACCTGGTTATTACCATAACGTAATCGACTTTGTCGCACCAAACTTATATAACTTAAGGGGTCTGAAAGTCCTTCCACCAGTTTATTATTATTATTATTAATAATTAATTCTTCTTCTACATCAGTTATTTTACTTCCGCGCCACCAACGCATCTGTCAAAAGTTATTTTTTCCAAACCTCTTATAATTCTCCTATTCCACCAAATTCTCAACAAAACTTGAATTTCACTATCTTGTTCTCGATATTTCTCTCAACCATAGGAGCCACACTGCTTCTATACAGTGCGTTCATGAAGTGTGTAAATGCTCCATTATCTTAAGAGTTAATAATTTTCGGAGGTAAAGCTCGGACAAGTCGATTTTATATCCAAGTTCTCCACCTTTTGGAAAAAATGTTTTTTTTTCTCTACCACCTTACAAGATATGACGTTATCGACATTTTTTTTCAAATTGAAAGGGTATATTTTTATATCCAAAACTGAAAGCTCATTTTTTTCTGAGTTCAACCATACTACATACGTCATATGTAACACTTCAAGTTATAGAATACTGAGTATAAAAGAAACATGAATTAATTATTTATTTTGCAATGAAAATAGCATAGTTACAGTTACAGTTAAATATGGAACTACATAAGTTTGTAACATTTCCAAATAATTTCCACCCATCACAGTACCGTCAAAAAATGTGGTCCTACAATAATGGTATTCCTAAGAATCCCAGCCAACACAGTTACTTTTTGGTGATATTGGGTATAAAAACAAAACACCATGCGTCTATCGAAGCCGTCTTCATTGAGTTCATGTATAAGATTAACTTAATATGGATGTAATTTGGCTTTTATTAGAATTTTCTGCACAGCACAACGACAGATCTCATTGTTGTCAGATAAAGTTGTAATTGAACAATGAGGATTTTCTTCAATTCCAAGTAATACATGCAATTGAGTGTATTGGCACCGGTTGGCCTGCCACTATTAGGCTTATCCCTAACATTGCCAATCTCATAAAATTTATGTGATATTTTGCTTACCGTCTATTTGATTATTGATTCTTGATGAGGATATTTTTCATTAGAGATGTCGCATACTTCTGCCATACTTCTTTTTCGATCGCCGTAACGTAATTTCAAATAATTTCTTTTAGGGTAATATTTTTCAGAAAGGTATTATTGAAGACTTATAAATCGCTACACAGCAAATCAATTTGATACTGACATATGCAATGGTGTCTAAGAACTTATTATCTGGTTCATTTCTACTACTTACTTATAATATTTTCATTGCAAAATAAATAATGAAAAACATGTTGAGAAATATGAACACTGGATTCCTTTATGGTTGAACTCAGAAAAATATGAGCTTTCAAATTTTGATATGAAAATATACCCTTTCGATTTAAAAAAAATCGATGATGTCATATCTTGTGAGGTGGTGGGGGTAAAAATCATATTTTAAAAAAAGTGGAAAACTTAAATACAAAATCGACATGTCCGTGCTTCACCTCCGAAAATGTCCGTGCTTCACCTCCGAAAATGATCAACTCGTAAGATAATGAAGCGTTTCCACACAAGTTTGAATGACGTCATTACCCATAATCATGTATTTGTGAATCACAGCGTGACACTTGACAGCTCGCTGTCCCATAATTGGCCAATCATTTTCAAAAGTTTCAAAAAGTTCAATTATACCAAAGTTAGTAAATTTTCATTAATTTGAACAAACATTATAAATGTGATTCTTTGAACCGGGATTATACAACACATATGACAATGCTCACAAGTTTTACTTCAATCAAGATTATTTTTTATTCTCACGACAGATAATGAACAATATTTTATACTTGGACATTAAAATTATATAATATTAATTTTAGTTAACCACTGAAGATGGCCGTAGGCCGAAAGCGCTTTGCTTAAAAATACAAAATTGAACACGAAAGATAGAACTTTAATTTTCGAATTATATTATCATTTCCGTTTAACAAAATACAGAAAGCTTCTTTTGGTATTTTTCTCGTCATTTGGTTCCTACAATGAGAATTTTTGTATTGTTCCCGTTCGCCATATCTGCCCCATATTGTGTCGACATATGTGTTGAATATTGATGGAATCAACAATAAGTTTGCGCTTTTTGTTTACTTTATTCACAATAACAGATTGGACTTGGTTCTTATTGGGCTGGGAGATGTTATGTAATCAATATTCAGTTGGAAACTATTCAAAGTAACTTTATTTTAACTATTCAAAAATATCTTTTGACATAAATCAATTAATTCAATGTCAAATTCTACTGTTTTAATTTTAGTCCAGTGATGATAAAACTAATATCATGTCACACGCTCTCCTTTAAGATTTGTTCAATGTAGTGACAAAATCTTTGAATCTCGCAGGTGGTTTGATAATTCTCTTTCCGCGACGACTTGTACTTGGTTCTTCTATTGATAATGTATCATTTTCTATCTCCTCATATGAAGGAACTGCTGTTTCTTCTTTGTTGACCTCATCTTCTGTACTTTCTTCATTGGGTATTGGTCGCAAATGAATTCAATTTCTTCGGTATTCTCCGCCATCCTCTGTTCGCACCAAATAACTATCTGGTTCTTTCTTCTGATCTAATATTTTTCATGGAATCCAATTTCTTATTGATTTATGTGAAACAACAGGTCCTTTCAAGTCAGGAAGTTTCTTTTTATTCGCATTATAATTTTGAGCACATGAATTCTGGTTGGTTCATGATCCTAATGTTTTTTTCTACATCAAACAGCGGTTTCAATTTTGCTTTGACACATGGTAATTGAGTGCGAATTTTTCTCCCCATCAACATTTCTGCAGGTGAAGGTAACTGCTGCTTGGGTGTGCTGTTGTATTCCATTGTAACGATATAAGGATGTTTTCCGGATTTCATTAACATAGATCTAAATGTTTGAATGTGTCTTTCAATCATACCATTCGACTGGCTATAAGTCGGACAAGAGGTAATATGAGTTATGTCCAGTTTCCTAAGGAAATCTTAAAAAAAAAATTGAATCGAATGGTGGACCATTATCTGACATGATTATTTGTGGGAGCCCATGGGATTTGAAAACACTTAACAGAGCTTTCTGGACAGCAGCGAAATCTTTCTTAGATACCATGACCATTTCGACAAATTTGGAATGATAATCACAAATAACCAAAAAGTTTTTATTTTTCACTTGTATGAAGTCCATTCCAATTTTCTCCCAAGGAAGTTCAGGTACAGGATGTGATCGTAGTGGTTGTTTGGAATTGGATTTAGAATACCTGAGGCAAATTAGGCAAGAAATCAATTTTGAAATTTGTCCATTGATTTGACGCCAAAACACAGATTCTTGGGCTTTCTTTTGACATAAAACTATTCCTTAATGGGTTGAATGAATTCTATTCAAAATTTCCAATCTTAATTCTCTGGGTATAATGAGTTGATTACCTCTGAACAAAAATCCGTCATATTCAAAAAGTTCATCTTTGTAAGAATAATAAGGTTTTGCCAATTTCCCCACAGACGTTATCTGATTAGGCCATCCATTATTAATATAATGTAAAACCATCTGTAGTTCTTTATCATTTTTTATTTTTTCTAAAAGTTCTTTACGTTTTTCATCAGATACTGTTATAATGGAGCGAATATGAAAATCGTCAACCTCACATGTATCTTTTTTTTCTTTAAGAGGATTTCTTGACAATAAATCTGGAATGTGAAGTTCCTTACCAGGCAAAAATTGTAAAGTCACATCATATTTGAGAAGCTTTATGACAAGTTTTTGAAGTCTTGGTGAATGTTTTTTTTCAATACCCAAAAGAGGTTTATGATCTGTTATAGTAATGAAAGGTCGACCATATAAATAATAGTGGAATTTTTCACAACCCAGCACAATGGCCAGAAGTTCTCTCCCAATTTGTGCGTAGTTGAGTTGAGCACTATTCAAACACATTGACGAAAAAGCTATTGGATGGCCATTTTGACTTATATGACCACCTAACCCATATTGATTTGCATCTGTTGCAAGCACCACAGGTAAATTTGGGTTGAAGTAACTCAATATAGGTGCTTCTGTTATGAGTTTTTTCAGTTATTTGAATGCCAAATCCTGCGGGCTCCCATCTTCCCATACCCACTCACTTTCTTTTTTCAACAATAAGCGAAGTGGTGCTGTTTCTTCTACTAAATTTTCAAGTTTTTTCAGTTATTTGAATGCCAAATCCTGCGGGCTCCCATCTTCCCATACCCACTCACTTTCTTTTTTCAACAATAAGCGAAGTGGTGCTGTTTCTTCTACTAAATTTTCAATGAATCTACCCAAATAGTTGACAGACCCAAGAAACTTTTGTAATTCCTTAACAGTTTTTGGTTTATTAATATTTTGAATGGCTTTAATTATATTTTTGTCAATTTCGATGCCCTCACTAGATATAATATGCCCAAAAAAATTATTTTATTCAATGCCAGCTGTAATTTTCCCTTATTGAATTTGATATTTACCTTTTTAGCTTTTTCCAAAAAACATTCAAGTCGTTCATTGTGCTCTTCTAAAGTAGCACCATAAATCAGAATGTCATCAATGTATGCTAGGGTGCCTTCTTATCCTTCTATGAGATCATTGACATGATTCTGAAAAATTTCAGATGCATTAGATAATCCATATGGGAGCCTTTTGAATGTATAACGACCAAATGGTGTAATAAAAGTACAAAGTTGCGAATTTTTCTCATCCAATGGTATTTGATAAAAAGCTGAAGAAGCATCAAGAACTGTGAACCATTTAGCATTGCTCAGCTGGGCAAAAATAGTTTCCTGAGTGGGCAATTCTAAATGTTGTCGAATAATATATTTGTTCAAAGGATGCCGGACCCGTGCCGATGCATCACACCGCTGTCCCTTATTAACCGACGAAACCAAAAAGGAGGAGGTTCTCTAGTCAACGTGTATATTTTTTTTAATAATTTTTTTTTATGTATGATCACGCATAACTTTTTACTGAGGCGTCCGATTCCGATAATTCTTTTTTCAGTGGATAGGGTGTACTTCGAAGTTGCACCCATTTGAATTTAAAAGATGAAATTCACCCCTAAGGGTAGCAAAATGAAGGATATTGATCACTCACCCTCTGAATTCTGGTCCGTTAACCGATTCGATCAGGCATAACTTTGTACTGAGATCTTTGATTTGGATGGGGTATACATCATAGTTGATCATATTTGGATTTCGAATGGAATTATCCACCCTTACGGGTAGAAAAATTGGGGATAATTGATTTTTCACTTGTGAACATTGGCACACATATGTATATGACAGATCGCTAGTGTCATTATCACAAATCATTATATTCTATGAGAGGATGGAATGATATACAAAGTGATGGAATAAACTAACCAGAACAACAAAAATAATGTATATTACAACAAATAGTAAAAGTAGATAATCATATTATTCAACTGGTAATAGTTGAAGTAAGGTGGGTAAGTAAGAATTTTGGAAGTAATAAAAAAACAAGCAGTTAGTAATTAGTAGATTTCATCCACAAAAAATTGAAAAATAAAAACTTTTTAATAAAAAATTTAACCGACGAAATACGGAACTGAAAAGTAAAAAATAAAATAAACCTTCCTAGTCACAATAACTAAGCTCCTGAACTTATGTAAGTAACTAATTTCGAGTCGGCGCCAAACAAACAGTCAACGAAGATAATTAAATTACTTCAAAAAAATCATCAGAATATCAACGCCCAACTCGATGCCATCATTTTACGCCTTACCTAATTCATCTGCTTGTTTGTTTGGCGCCGACTCAAAATTAGTTACTTACATTAGTTTAGGAGCTTAGTTATTGTGACTAAGAAGGTTTATTTTATTTTTTTAATTTTTTATCAAAAAGTTTTTATTTATCAAAAGCACTCAGAAGGTATTCGTAAGGGTAGGCCATTAGCGCTATCGCGAAGATCGTTATCAAACAGCGCCCAGTAATTTATGACAGACCAAATGCTTTTAATATTTGTGTATGACTCGGAAGGGAAGGAGATAATAATTGATTTTTTGAAAGATAAACGCCATGTGAAGTGAAATGAAAATAGAAAAATCGAAGTACACAGTCTTCTTCACACAAAAGATTGTGTACTGTGTACTTCGATTTTTCTAATTGATTTATTGTTAAGATATCTTTCATAGGACATTTGTACTTTCGAATACTTGAAAATTCAATTTACCGATTGGTTTGGGTTGAGTATTTCTTTGTTGTATTCGATAAACTATTCGATTTTATCGCCAATTACTTTTCAAGGAACTTTCATCTGTAAAATGGAATATTAAAGACGAGATAAGATTTTTGGTATCACATGCAAACTCCGTTATCTGAGATATCTGAACGAATTGTAGTGCTTTATTTACGATGTTATTTGAGTGACAACTGAAGGAGATAAATGAATACATGACATTCGAGAGAATGTCTGAAAGTCCTATCTTGAATTATGTCATCGTAGAAACAGACAACTATTCGTCAGCTCATGAAGGTTGTGGGAAAAAATGGGGTAGTAGGGATTGACAGAGAAGTATAAAAAGAAACGGCCGAGAAGGGTAATGCCATACCGAGAGTAGCACTCCGGCTCGAAACGTGAGTAACCAAAATTCAACACAAAACACGTAAGATCCACACACACACACAAACATCACACCTTACACTTACGCACCCATCAGGTACATCACCACCATGCACACAAAGCACAGTCAGGAAAACACACAAAATCACGCAACAGGGGGTTTAAAGCACTCAAAGGCTGACTTCATACCACAGGAGGTACGACGTGCCAATTTGCGAGTTGAGAACCGCTCTAAGGAGGAGCAGGGGAGGATGGCAAGTGGAAAGTGAATTTGGTTCACACATAATGTGAAGGGGATTTGCTATCCATGGGCACTCAACCTTAATGGGGGCATGGTGTGGGTAATGCCATATCCGAGTTCGGCTCAGAATTGAGCAGTAAAGTGCACATATTTTGTTAACAGTATGTGTTGTTATTTTGAAGTGAATTTTGTTTTCATCATAGTCGGTCAGTTGAAGTGAGGATAATTTTGTTCAAAGTCAGTGTTGATATTTTGAGGTCAGTTGATTGTTATCAAAAATGGTTAATTTAATCGTGGTGATATTCGGCAAACATTTTCGACATCTCGATAATTCTTGAAATAATAATTTCGAACATACCTTTTCATCAAATTTCCCTTCATACGGAGCGGATTTTTTTCATTGTAGAAAAAAAACACTCGTTCAGCACCATGGATCAAGTGAGTAGATTTCATGAAATGTTCATTCAATTGAAACAAGAGTATATTTTCCACCGGTACACGCACCAAATTTTAAAAGCCGATATAAGAAAGATATTAACTATATGTCCAGTACCATGAATCAGGTGAATAGGAGTTTACTTTAGATTTCTATCTCAAGCAAGACAACCATACCTGCATTCAAAAGTTTGATGATTCGCTCTTTCGCCAAACAAATGAATAAACATTGAATATTTCGCTATTTTTAATTGAAAATATTTGATATAGAGGCAAAGAAATTCACATATACATTCTTCAGACTAATGGAGAAATATACTATTGAAGCCGACTATTCTACCCATATCAGGAGGTTCAGACTACAAGGACGAAAAATCCAGTTCAAAATAAATGCCGTTCCCAGGAACGCTGATCCAGTGGATTGGGTAAAAAGCGCTATAAGTGATATTGTACATCATGGTTCCGCAAACTTCCAGTAACCGATAAAATAGAAATGGCATTTTCCTGTGGTAGTTTCAGAGAAAAAGGACCGGGGTACATGAGTTTCAGGGATGCTTCTACTGTTAATATCGATGATGTATGAGGTATTGTGAGCAGTTTGTTCCAGAGTTATTCAGAAGGTATGAATACCGATAAATTTTCCATGACGGTTACAGGTGTCTCATTACCGATTGGAGCCGGAAAAAAATCGAAAAACCCACTACAACAGCTTCGATGAGGAGTGTGCCAGAAGACAGGGAATTATTGTAATCAACAACAAGGATAACCTATGCCTACCCCAGAGCTATAGTGGTGGCAATTGCACTTGCTGAGTATACAAAGATACGACGAGATATCAGAAAAATTCAACTTCGTGAAGCACAAAAGCTACTTTCCAAGGCAAAAATCGTGATCCCTGAAACGGTGGAGTTATCCCCGAGCTTCAACAATTTCAGGAATACTTTGAAGACTACAACATAACGGTCTATAAGTATGGGTCAAAATGAAAACATGTTACCTTTCAGTGGGGAAGAGAGGACTCTAAGTTCAAAATGTATTTACTGTATCACGAGGGATACTCCAACGTGATAAAATCCCTGATGGATGCCTTCTGCTGTAGTTATTTTTGCGAAAAATGTCGTATACCATACAATAACAGAGGAACTCATAGATGTCAGGCTACTTGTTCGGGATATAGGAATTCACCACCTTGCGAAAAAGTAAGAACAGAGATATGTTCAGAATGCAACTGAATATTTAGAAGTACCCTGTGTCTGAAAAACCATAAGAAGTCTAACGGCGGAAGGAGCGTTTGCGAAGAGGTACATAGGTGTATCAGCTGTCTCAAGACCGTCCCAAATGACAGGAAGCAGACGCACGTTTGTGGTGAATTTTACTGCAAAATATGCAGAAGCTTCGAGCGAGAAAATCACCTATGCTACATTCAGCGACAGTTGGTGTCAAACTCCACAAGACGAATCTCTGTATTGAAACAGTTCTGCGATGTATGTATTGGCAAGTCGGAAATTCAGATCGCGTGTATTCAGTTCGGCGTCAGGCAAGTAGTAATGAGAAACACCCTGGTGGAAAATTTTCTTCAGTTTATCCTGAATCAGAGACAAATTCTTAAGCAGCTTGTGTGCATAGCTCATAATGGTCAAGGCTTCGATTTTCAGTTTATACCGAACTACATAATTAGGGGAACCAAAATAGTTCTACTAACCTACCAGAATCTAAAATTAATCGATTCAGTCAACAATTTTTCCTTGGCTAAACTCCAAAAATCGTTTGGCCTGGCAGAAGGGGTGAAGAAGGGAATGTTTCCACACCTGTTCAATAACCGAGAAAATCAGTTCTGAACCAAAATACTATGACCCCGATTCGATGGAACCCATCGAAAGAAATATCTTTATGGACTAGTTCGACAAAAACAAAGGCACAGTGTTCGACATGAAGAAGGAACTAGAGGAATATTGCATTTCAGATGGAGACATGCATAAAGTTTCGAAAACTTATTATGGAGGAGGGCAATGTTTGCCCTTTCACTGAAGCATGTACCATAGCGTCTGTTTGCAATATAATATACAGACGGAGCTTTCTGAAGGCAAACTCTATAGGCATAACTCCGGAAGGTGGATATCGCTGGAGGGAAAACCAGTCGAGAATCGCTGTTCAGTGGTGAGAAGAACTCGAAACATATATATTCAGCACGCTGGCAAGCAAAAGGAAGTCGTAGTTCGGGGGGCTAAGGTGGATGGATTATGTTCAGAAACAGGAGAAATATTTTCATGAAATAATCGGTAGTACCCCCGCGGCGTCTATATCATCCCGTGCTGCCAGTAAAAATGAACAAGAAACTGATGGTTGTTCTCTGCAAAACATGAGGTGAAACAATGAACCGGGATGAGTGTTGCCATAGTGGGAGCCAGAGAATAGTGAACGGAACATGGACCATAGTCGAGATACGTGAACCTCTGAAGAAGGGGTACTTGATTAGGGACATTCAGGAAATTTGGTAATATGAAAAAGAGCAATACGACCCCGAGAGAAAGGTGGTTTATTCACGTCTATGATGAACATGTTCCTGAAGATGAAGCAAGAAGCTAGCGGCTGGCCTTCGGACTGTTTATCGGAAGAGGCCCGAAGTAGGTATATTGATGAATTTTTAGAGAGGGAGTGAGTACTGCTTGATCGATTCAAAATTTGGAAGAACCCTCTAAAGCGAAACTGTTTCTGCTTTCTTTTTGGAGAAAGCTAGGCCAAAAATAAAATCAACCCAGGACGGCGATCATTCACGAGTCTCATGAATTATTCGCTCTTTTGACCAACGCCTCCTTAGATGTTAATTATATACTCCCCATCTACGAAATAACACTACTACTCAGTTACGAATTCCTAGATGAATCCTACGAAATAAACGAAAATGTTAACGTATGTATAGCAACTCAAGCTCGTCTGGAGCTCTACAGCTACTTCGAAAAGCTCCAGAAAAGGGTACTATACTATGATACCAACTCGGTCATTTATATTTCTAAAGACGGGGAGAACCAATATGGAATACCAACCGGTAATTTTCTAGGTGATATGAACGACGAGCTGAGTGAATATGGGGCAGGGTCCTATATAAAAGAGTTTGTTTCCGGAAGACCCAAAAATTACGTTTTCGAAGTTGTGACCCCTACCAATGAACGGCATATAACGCGTAAAGTTAAAGGAATCAAACACGTCCGAACTGGTGAACTTGGAGGTCATGAAGAAAATGGTTTTAGAAGATATTGAAGACCCCGTGAAAGTCCCATTCAATAGCATACTGAGGACGGACAAACATGAAGTTGTTACCAAAAACCAGGAGAAAGGATATAAGGTCAACGCCAGAAAATGAAAATTTGTCCCCGGTCACGACTCCGTACTGTATGGTTATAAACACCCTAGAATGTCTTCGTCCTCATATCAATAATGTCTCGATATAATATTTCCTGGCCTTGTAGGAACCTGTCCAAACTTGCTGGAACCTGTTCGATCCTGCACCGATCTTTTGCTCGTTCCGCTACGACCAACAAACATGTAGCCTAACATCTATGATTTCTCGTACGAATACAACGAACCACTGAGTCCATAGGTCTATAGGTCTGAAGGTGGAGGTTTCAGTGGGTAAATCTGATTTAGAGACTCCCACACTTCGAAGATGTCCATAAAGGATTTTTTCCATCTATAACAAAAAAAAGAGAGAGAGCATTCGGAATGCATAGCTATAAATAAGAACTAGTGCATGGCTTGCGTCAGTAGCAAAATGATTTCCGAGTACCAAAGAAGGTTATGGAATTGTTGCATTACCGTGATTAGTATGACCCGCAGAAGTAGAACTCCAAAGAATACGTAATCTATCAATAGGTTTCTTTGGTTTATTCCAGTAAACATAACAAATTCCTATATTTCCAACTTCTTTCTTTGTAGTCAGCTCATCGATATATCCGGTTCTATGCTTCGATCTTGTATTGATGCAGGTGGCTTTAGTGGTGGATATTATATTGCCAGTGTCGTCAATCTCAATAGACAACAGTGGAGCTATAATTTCAGTGAATTTCCGTTTATTGTTGGATTTAAGTCCATTGTTTGGATTATATCCCTTGTGCGCTACATTAATATGAATTAGAATATTTTTGTATGTTTGCATGTCTTGGGGTTTTATCCTTGAGTTGAGAGCAGCAGGCGGCAACTGCAAGAATCATAGTTCATTCAGTTCGGGACACCCTCGGAATGACTCTATCATTGAGGTATTTGACCACAACGAAATTTCGTTATCAGAAAAACGTATCTCTATACTTCCTATAAACGTCTTCCCAGTTGACGAGTCAATTCGCACGTCGTATTGCGTGTCGAACTCCTTGCTACCGCTTTTCAGACCGGTCTTGTATGACTGGATAATGTAGTCGTCGTCATTACTTCCGCTCTCAGTCCAGCTCGTTGAAACCACTGATGGTGATGGTGTATCCATGATTGATCCCATATGACCGAAGGGAAACTCCTCCTCAGTTCCGCTTTATTGCTAACAGTATAACCTGAATGATATTCTGTATTCGGAGTTTTCACCCGAGAAGCACTTTGTTTCGTCAAAGCAGAAATAGCTTGCAAGGGTTTCGTCACTGGCGAGTTCTATTTTATCTTTCACATGTCTCGACTGATAGATTTGAATTTTTTTCTCAAAGAGTGAATTTCGTCAACGAGTTTTCGCTTCACCAGCATTCCATCATTGATATCTTCGTTGAGAGACATGACTTGAAAGAAGTTCACTCTACTTGATACAGACGTGGACTGGAAAGCTATGTCTAATCTTCAGGGATATATAATAGGATCAAACCCCTTACGTCCATTTTCTACCTCGTTATCATTATCGATTACAATAAAACCGTGTTTATCTTTCCAGCACTGGCCACAAAATTGGGTGAATGTCACATCTGAATAAACATGTCTGAGATTCATATAATCCTGTTAGAATAATACCAGAAGGTTGGCATTGTCCCTTACGTGCTGTTTTGGAACCTTGCTCTAGGTTTGAGCTAGGTAAAAACTATCTACATCCTTATGCTTTTCCATGCTGAAGTACGATCTGATCATATCTTGGTTTTCACAAATGACGTCGTGAAAATGAATACCGAGTCGGGTAGAGCCTCCGATGGATCCATTATTTCACAACGGTCTCCAAAAGGGAGAACCCCAATCCTTCATTCGATGACAATACTTGGCGTAAGTATTCATATTTTGCTTGATATAGAGATTGCACATTAGCAAATCTCAGTCAATTCGGGTGGGTCAATAAGAAGAGCATCAAATTTGTTTTCTCCGAGTTTGACGGACCTACTATGATCCCTCTAATAGATAAAGGAAGCAGAGGTCCATGACGTTTCAGTTGATTTCTCCCACTTCCCACTTTCTCGTCTAGGTTACCAACGCTTAGCTTCTGTTTCAGCTGTAATAACCGCATATTGAAGTATTTTTAATAGCGATCAATACCTTTTACTCCTTATTTCAGTGCCGTTCGTGGTACAGAGTCCGGAAGACTACTGGCCGGGGGATCGGAAATACACTGGTAAATGAACTACCCTTCGAGTGACACCTTCCTGGGTATCAGTATTGTGAACCTGGTACAAGACTGAGAGATAGATTAGCAAAATGAGATCCCGGTATCAACACGATATAACATACGATCAAAACCCCGAAAATATTGTCGCACAAATCAGATAAAGAACAAAGTGCCTGGGAAACGTGTAAAGTCGAAGAACTCTTGTATCGGAGAGAAGGCCGCAGCTTTGTCTGTAACCAATATAATGAAGGCTAAACAACGTTTTGGTAAGGGGCACATATCAAGTGCTCACACTCCGAGGGGTGTGAGAAAAAACATACTTTCAATTCAGGGGTTGTTAGGAAGGCTCGAGAAAGTATGAAGGAAGGCCTGAGGTAGCAAACTCAAGAGACAAATAGAAAAAGCTGATGGAGTCGCGAGCACTGCTGATAAACAGGCTTTGAAGCAGCTGGGTGGAAAAAAGTATATCAAAACACCCAGGGTAATACCAATTCCAAAGACCGGAGGCTTGCTACCGTTGATACCTATATTTGCCAGATCATTCGCTCTAGGAGCGATAGCAGGTGGTACTTCCCAAATTGCTAGAGCTGTGAATGAAGCTATGGCTAGAAAGGAAGAGTTGTCTGAGTCCTCTAGACATAATAGAAAAATGGAATATCTTTCCACGAGCAAAAATGGTACCGGTGTGTATCTCAAACCGTATCGTTCTGGGTTAGGATTCTTCTTGAAACCATACAACGCAAAAAACTGATTGATTCCCTGCCCCGATGACCACTATCAAACATCGATATTCTGAAATATGCCAGAGCCCTGAAATTAAAAAGTTGCGAGGAGTATTCATGCGCGATACTCTACCAAAATCGGATCCGTTCAGGCATGAGTCAGCTATAGTGAATCTTGATAGTGTAAACGGGAGGGAAGACGTTGGGTGGCTTACAGTAAAAACGAACCCATCGTTGAATATTATGATAGTTTTGGCAACTTACCCCCACGCAGAAGAGCAAGAAACCCCTTCTCAGATTCTATATAACTACGATCGACAACAAGATTTCAACACAGTGTGGTGCGGTCACTTGTGTTTGAGCTTTCAACTCACAACAAAAATAAAAGATGGCTTGTGATGATATGAAAAGAATGGGGCACTCTCTTATAGCCTTCTCACGTCTACGTAGCTTGACAAAAATGAGTGCAGACAGCTTGAGGATATGCCGAAGAAGTGATGATATCCTGCGTGCCTAACGAGATAGCTTTGGTGTGGGACAAACTCCCCGAAAATTTACAAAATGATCCGGATATGATGAAATACAAGTTTGTCAAGTCATGATGATGAACCAGAAAACCCGGAACTCCTGATGTGAATGATGGACCCCGCTCTAGGAGAAAAATCTGCTGTTACTGCCGAATGGGGGATGTCAATGTTGGATCAGACAATAATTGGTATATTTCATGCGCATCTCCACCTTCGAAAAAACGAAGGATGCGTTTGGATTCGTGCTTCAACCAATAAGATACATTACATCCAGTGAGTGTTAGCAGTCATGACTAGAAAGTTCACGTAGTCAGGGCAGTCTTCCGTCTTGACAGATATTTTTTATCCTTCCTTAGAACTTGATATATGGAAGCATTATGGGTTGGGGCTACTTAGGTTCTACTTGTACAACTCAATCCTCAACATAACAGACGGCAATAATGTCTTCACCTATAGAAAAACCAAAGATTCTCCTTGGATATCGGAGCGGATCCCTCCAGGCGTTTATGAGGTGGAAGAAATGAATGCATCTCTACAGCAGGTATTATCGGGGAACAAATCAACAAGCAAGCAGGTTGATGAGCCGAATAAAATATTCAGACTGAAGGCAAACCACAATACTCTGAAGTGCGAAATATGGAGGTATACACTATATTTCTGTTCGACATTGATGTTGAGCCTGGGCACAAATTGACGAAGGAGCCACGTAATATCATGTATATGCCTGTAGGACCTCGTGGCCGCCAGTCGAACTATAACCTCACTCTACGCTTATTGGATGATAACGGGGAGCTGGTCGATTACCAGGGCGAGAAAATTATTGTTATCTTGGAGTTGAAGGAGCTGTCGTAATGGGGCACAGGTATCGTGAGCAATTATGTAGATCTCGCCACCACCCGAGAGAATCTGATAAAAGGGAAAACAAAGATGATGAGAAGCCCATCACCCAATCGAGTGCTGGAGTGACAGCACATAAACTATCTGAGCAAGACCGCGCATTTTTTGGGTCGTTAGGTCTTAGACTTCGAAAGTGATAGGATATAGGAATAATGGAATCCACGAGCGAGCTATTGGAGGTGTTTTATGAACCAATGTTTGATAGTTCGATTGTCAGTCTACACGAGCACACATATAAACCATATGGTTCCCCAAACTACAGAAACTCCGATGAAGTTCGAATCCCTTTACACTTCCAAGACCTTATACTCGATTTTGCCAAGAGCTATATATATTTGTAAGGTGAATTCACCCCCAAAGATCGAGGGAAATCATGTTACTTATCCAACAATGCCCTTGCGTTCCTTTTCGAAGGAAATTCACTATGAGATGGATGGTGACAGGTATCGTTGTTCATAAGCCGGGTGTCGTCACACCCTGAAAATATGGTGTCATCGCAGAAACACTCCTTTCAGCAACAGGGTGGGGTCTTTCGGATACGAAGCAGGACATACTGGATGGGCGAGCCATATGTTCAGTGATATACCTAATGGGGTTCGCCGAAAACTACAACCACGTTGTTCTAGTCGTTGAGCAAGAACTGGTGTTGATAATTGCTCGATAATTCAAGAATTGTTATATTGGAGAAGTTGTTGCTGATGTGGAAATATCTAAAATTGAATGGAAAATCAGGCATATAATACCAAATGAAAGGCTGAAGCTCAAACTTATGACCCGTTTGAATAAAATTGTCTATAGAATGTGGGATCTCTATGAATTACCATCTCTACACCAGAATTCGACCGACGTATGGGCCATCAAAACCAGTAACAGTCTGGAGAGACCCCGTTACGTGATCATAGCATTACAGAATACCGATAATAGAAGTAAAGACCCTACAGCGTTCATCAATGCCAACATAAGAGATGTTGGCCTGAGATTGAACAGTGAAGTTCACCCATATGAACGGAAAAATATGGACTTTTCTAAAAAACTCTTTGGATCCGCCTACTACGATTATGAAAAATTCCAGGCATGCTACTATGGCAAGAGTAACAGCGATCCAATGCTGGATTATGGCAAGGTTCACAGCAACCCCGTTTTTATCGACTGTCTGCACCAACCCCAAGCTATAAAATCTTCCGCGGTGGACATTAAACTAGAATTCGAAACAAGTAGCGGTACCTTCCCAAAATATACCAAGGTATACGCACTCATTACACATGACGCCTATTTGACGTAAAGTCCCCTGGAAGGAACAGTTCGCCGAGGAGTTTGATCTACTACTCCCATTTGATATACATATGATACAATAGTTATTATAAGATAATGCGTAGTGAAATATATGGCAAATGATTCATGAACTATAAATAAATTTATCTGCCTTCGAAAAACTGTGTTTTTTCCTATGTTCCAGGACAAGCTCCAACAAGTTTGGACAGGTTTTGGCAAGCTCTGATCTGTTGAGCGAAATACTTGGGGTGGAATCGTCTTGAAAGGTTCCTTCAATGGAACATGATGGTCAAACCACAAAATAAAAATAATTGGTATGCACTTGAGCTGTCATTTAAAAGTGATTGAAAGACAAAAAACCTGTCGTTCAGAAGTGATTGACAGGCACTCAAACTGCCACTCAAGAGAGATTGGCAGGCTTGTAAGCTGTCACTCAAAAGTGATTGACAGGCTTTTAAGCTGTCACTCAAAAGTGATTGAGAGGCTTTTAAGCTGTCACACAAAAGTGATTGACAGGCTTTCAAGCTGTCAATCCAAACGGATTCATGATGTCTGTTCGGGCCACCCCCACCCCTACTCATTAGTGATAGTGGTAAAAGTATACAGTTATAATGTCATCGCCAATAGGATTCCTCTGAATGAATATGAGCCACTATTGAGTGAAATCGTCAAAGCTATTGGGAATTCAAAATTAGATGCCAGCGCCAGAGTGGCGAACCAGACATAAGTACAATGTTTGTCTGTTTTTTAGAGGTTATACACTTGTTTTGAGCTCTACTTAAAATATTTCCATTTTATATTCGTTTCCAGTTTTTCATTGTGTAGTGTTATTCATTTCAAGACTCTAGTAAAGTGGTGTATTTGAATCTAAAGACAATATCATTTTCGAAAACTCACTTTGAAGGAGACAAAGTATGTTATAATTTATTTGCAGAACAAATATTTTTCATCGTAGTTTCTGGATAGCTTAGTGAAGTCATCTGGAGTTACTATTATGAATTATTTTGAAAAAATGTTACACACTATTTGTGAATGTTCGAATTGAAATAAAACCAACAAAAAACAGGTTTTTTTATTTCATCTAGGACAAACAAGAATGGTTTGAACATGTGTACTCATTGTTGTGAATGTTTGAAGTTTTAGCATAGAATGTATGTCATTTGGAAGTATTACGAGTTGGCAATGCCCCATCACTAGTTGGTAAGACAATTAGTCGTGTCTTTTATTCAGTAAATACATAACACCTATGTATATACAAATACTGTATAAATAATCTTCGGTTTGTTGGATAATATCTCTTTTTTCTCTTAATATATCTTTTCTTTCTTCTCAACTCTCGTTGAAGGTTCTCTTTTCACTTTTTTTTGGTCACAAACGATACAGGAAGATTTTGGGAAGGAACTGTATTTTTCTTTAAGATCCCCAGAGCCCATCGTCCGTCTATAGACTCACTCAATTCTAGATTAGTCTAAACCAGAACGTTACATTCATTTTCTCACGGAAAATGATAAAAACTTATTACAGTACAACGGGATCGTTTTGCCCAAGAGTCACATTGAGATACACAACAATAATGATTTGAACTTGAATCACTAATTTTTTTCACTCGAGAAACAGAACATTCACCAGGTGAACCAGAATTTCATTAAATGGCAACATTCACAAGATATTCGACAAGTGTTAAGTATACAATGGCTAAAATCATATAAACATTCATGTTTCAAAAAGTAAACAATGTACTTATGTATAGTTTCAAAAATCGACACCAGAATGAGTATCCGTTATTTTGAATTCCCAATATCGATGGCAAATTGGATAAAACTATTTGAACCACATAGATGAACTAAATGATTATCAACTATGAATATTGATAATAAGAATAGCCTATATGATGCCAAAATAATTGAACATCGATTCTCCGAAACGAGTGCCCATGAATGAATGTGCATGAGTAAAGAGAAAACCATATTTCTGATCAAAGACACGATTGTGTCGTCCAACTCGTTTCAACAGTCATTGTTTCACTTAAAAACTTCATTACTTATTCCATTTGTTGCACATTCCCACTATGTTGATGGTTGATTAATATATTAAATGTACCTGACGTTAAACCCATATGGATAGCTGAGGCTAAGATTTTTCAAGCTGCATTCATGTACTCCATAATGGGCATACAAGGAAAGCAACTAGCTGGAATCGTTAAATATGCGAAGACATAAATACCTATCTTTTTGGGTGAGTGGATACATTTTTGACATTTTCTTCAGCAAGACTTTGCCGACTGTTTTGGATAATCTTTGAACTGAACTTTGAAGACGTATTATACTATTTTCATATGGTGAACACATGTGAGAAAGACAAGGTTCAAATACTTGAAAAAATATAAATTTCAATGGAAGATTCTTGGGTATATAATGTTAGAGATTTCAAAAATGGTTATGTATATTTTGTTCAATATCTCACAAAGAAAATAACTGATTAATAATAGAAACAAAAATCTTTGAATTTTCGAGCAAACGAGTGACGCCTTTCAACCTAACTCAAGTCTACTACCTACTAAACTCCATTCTCAGGAGAAATATTGCAAACAAGAATATTAATTAATTTCAGGGTATAAATATTCCGAATATTGATAAGTCCATAATCAAATGGAATTCATTATTCCCGCAACTTGATAATTCCATATATGAAATATTCATGCATAAGTTGTTTCTTGATAGTTCCACTGCTGTTGCAACCCATTTACCCATAACAATGAATGTTCTCGTCACACTTCTACTATTATTTATGTATATTGTTCAGATGCCTTATGTATATGGTAAAACTGAAAATAAAACTGGAGATACCAAGGAAAATGAAAAAGATATATTATACAACCTCGAAAAATACTTTGGTCACCAAATTAATGATAGTATCGAATTATTCAAAGGACAGAGCAAAGCAATGTATCATGTGGTTAATAAACTCGAAGAGGGAACATATTTTTTGAAACAGAAAATCCACCACATCAAGTTCGACGTGGGTAAAATATTGATTTGCTTTCCTGGAGTCTGCAAAATCCTGAGAATGGCGGATAAAAAATGCATAAAAATCCATAAGTGTACACAAGATTCAGTGAAGGCGGAAAGTTTGTGTGGATGTTGCACTAAATGTATTAAGCATTTTGACATTGGTAAATATAATTATCATGAGGAATGTGATCCAGATTGGGTGTAGGCGACATGTAGTAATATTGTGTTATTTATATGATAATATATAAATAAATATGAATATATAAAAAAACTGAGTGAAATTAGTTTGAATACCATTAGATTTCGCCAGTGATAATTAAGATATGTAATCTATCATGCAAACTCTGTAATTTAGGGACTATGATACTTCTTCATATCAGATTATAATTATAATTAGATGGCTTCATTCAGTTGGACCTTTAATCAATTGATTTACCAATTCACTAACTAATATGGGTGAAATCTTCCAATTTGAATTTAGGAATGTGTATATGGTTTGGGTGGTAGCTGCCTTACGGTTACGATCTTGTCTTGCGATCAAGACAAGATCAAGACAACAAACGTTGACAACATTTCAAGAAATTTTGATATTTAAATATGTTCATTTTGATTGCATGGAAAATATATTTATATATGAACATTTGACATATTATTTTTCGCAATACAATATCTGATATATTCTAACATGAAATGATCATTCCGTCATTCAATTCATAATGAAATAACATTTCATTGGGTATCTTCCAAAGGAGCAGAATGTCCTATCATACTTTGATAGACAATACTTTATATTTCAATGGCTGTTGTGATGTATTCACCTGTAATGTAAATACTTGCTTGATGATGTAAGTCAGTGTGACACACAATTGATAAATACATATTCCAATTCCTAATATTTCTGAAAAAGACTTTTCAAATGGAAGAATTCAATCTGAACATATTAAAGGGTAGATTCAGAAATTTTATATTTCGAATTCCAAAAAATTTTCAGTTTTGTATAAATCTTAAACTTTTCAATTAGAAGTGGGAGAGAGATTCAAATCTCTTTGAATACAGCAAATATAACAGGAAATATTATATCGAAGAAAATTGGCATCTTCTAATAATATATTGTGGTAAAATTGTTTTTAACCGCTTCCTTAGTTATTTGACCAACCCTCAGAAGTTAATAAAAACTTGTACGAGTTGAGATCACGGGGGCCTTACCTTCTATAGTGGGACCCAAAACCACTATTGGAGCCTTGAAAAATTTTTCGACGGCTGCGATAATCGAACTCGCGCCGGGTGGAAACACTGACGCTCGTACCACTGTATATCATATAAGAAATGAAATTTCAAAGGAGCGGCATTTTTGGAAGATAAAAGTAGTACCACAAAGGTGGATTTGACAAGTTCGCTTGAAGAAATATCAGAATTTGATGTCATTCGATCGAAACGTGATATCAAACCTGGGAAAGATGCGTTGATAACAGAATGTAAAAATAGAATTGTTTTTACCGGACTGCCTCAAAATGAGGGTGATGTTTTTCGAGTATATGTATGTATATCTATTTCTTTTTTCTTTGGAACGCCCTGTAGCCTGAACAGCTTGATGATCTTTAGGATGTGAGTGTCGTTAAATTCGTCTTAACCATCGAATCGATTCGATTTATTACTTATACGCGTGCGCGAATATCGACGCGGGGAAGGGTGAGGGGGGGGCTGCCTGTCGAGGTGAGCGATCCGATCTGGGTAGACACGTAGAAACAGAAGTCGTTGACGGTTGTCTTTGATTTGCTTCTTCAGCAAGGCCTCTGCGACATGATTAGTGATTATTAGTAGGTATTATATTATTTGGGTACGGAAATATTGTTCTATTTGAAATACGAATTGAGTTGAATTCATGCAAATAGTTAATCCCATTATTTAGGTTACTATAAAAATATTATAGGTATTAAAACGAATTCATTTTTCAATGTTACTTATTATTTCTTGTGTGCGACATGATGTTATATCCGTAGTGATTACAAATATACTTTACCGCGGAGCTTATTTACTTACCTAACTGAACAACTCGTTCATTGATAAAAGTTAAAAGTTAAAAATAAACCAAAAAAAAAAACAAAAAATCCGACTGCAAAAAAAATTATTAACTGGTAACTGAAGTGTAGAATGCACCATGCAATTTTTTTTGTTAAATACCTATACAACAAATGATGAAATATACTATAATATAAATATATTTTCAAGTGATAAATTAGTGGAAGTTCGGCCGAAATAATGAAAAAAAAATTGTTTTGTTTTTTGTCGGCGTTTCGAAACTTCATCGTTTCATCTTCAGAACTCTGAAGTATAAAAAACAAAAAAAACAAGACAGAATGAAGTTCTTGAACAATGTATATAGGAAACAAAATAAAAAATATTGCTCAAAGTGACAATTGATCAATGGAGGAAAGCTCCGAAGAAGGGAAAAAACAGATGCACAAAAAACAATATTACTTACATTCAGGTTGGTGGTCCTTCTTCACAAAATCATAGAAGAGTACATAAATAAATATACAGGTTTAATGGAACGCGACCCTCATACACACAAAAATGAATGAACTGTTGGAAATCGCCACTCGTGTTTGATATCTACCCAGCTTTTTTAATTTTTTTTCCCAATGAAACAAACTGACGAAACAACAGGAATAAAAAGTGAAAAGAAACCAGATTCCGATTATCAATTTATGTTTGATCCTCCCTATAAGGTTGAAATATGAGGTTGGGGTTGTCGATGTCCGATCCTTTATTCACACATTTTTCTCATGTTTCTTCAAAATTGTTTGTTGGCGGTGACTGATTCGAAATCAAAATGATTGGAGGACATAGAGTGTTCTGCAAGACTCGTAAGTTTTTTTCAATGGATTGTGTAATTTTTTGCAGTTTCTTTTGTGTACGGTCATTCTGGTTTTTACCCGACTACAACACAGCCAAAAAGGGAGGGTAATGATTTCAGCAGTCTATGTATGTTTGTATTTACGAATGTTCCACCGTAATGCCTAAACTACTCCGATTTTTATGAGGTTCGTTATTATGGTCCGGGTATCATAGGCATTTTATATGAATAAATCAAAATGGCGGTTGTTACATCAACAAAAGTGTGGGTCTTTGATTTTTCTCTGCTATCATATCGAGTATGATGTCGAATGAAAGAGGAGAAAATCAATAATATTTTATACGAATAAAATCAATATGACGGATGTTACTTAAAAAAAATGGGAGTTTCTGAATCTTATTTCCAGTTATTTCATTATGCCGTTTTTTCGTTATCCCGTTTTCCCATTATCCCGTTTTTTCGTTATCACGATATCGGTGTCTCCTGACGAGGAGATCGAGAAAGGGTAAACAGCTGTTCTTTTCTGTATCTATTGTGAAAGCAATAGAAGGGTGTAATGAATTGAGAAATGTTAGAAGGGAATTGAGTTCATCCATATTACCGTTGTAGAGTACAATGCAGTCGTCTACATATCTATGATAGGAAATGATTTTATTGTAAGAAGGATAATTGGGTAAATGTTTTCCTTAGATTTGCAATAAGATCTCTGCCAAGAGTGGGGAAAGATTGCATCCCATGGCTAACCCAGAATTTCATTTGCAGAATTCATCGTTAAATTTGCAGAAGTTCTGTTTCAGTACAGTATCTAATAGTTGACATAAGTTGAGGCAATGGAAAAGGTCTATTCCGGAATTCAATAATAGTTTCCTTACTAATTCAATACAGTCTTCTGGGGGAACACGGAGAAAAAGGTTGACTACGTCGAAGGAGGACCAGTACGGAGTCATCAGCAATGTAAACATTGGAAATTCTTTTGGCCAGATCCTTGGAATTCTTCAAAGCATGTGGGTTGTGAAAGTCAGTCAAAGCTCTGATCAAAGTGTCAAGCCAACTAGCTAGTTTAGAAGAGGGAGAATTGCGATACGAAACCACTGGCCTGATGGGGCAGCTATCTTTGTGAATCTTAGGTAGCCCGTATAGTAAGGGGTGTCTGGATTCATGTGGATTAACTTGTACTTGTGCTTTGGTAATGTGTGATTGTGTCTATGGCTAAATCTGTTTCAGATTTGATGTGTTTAATAAATTCGGGGGTAATTTTGTAAAATTTTGACGGTAATTTTGTAAAATTGTTGGTTTTCAAGAATTCAAGTACTTTGTCGATGTAGTCCGATTGTTGAGAATGACAAGGCAATTGCCTTGTCTGCTTTTGTGATGATTCTTCAAAACTAGTTTTTGTGCTTTGTTATCTCATTGTGGGATGGTAACAGGTGTAATTGTTGTTTAGACTTTTTGCAATCTCACTCCTAACTAGGACTTTGTTGCTGAATTTATAGATTTCGATTAGTTTCTCACACTCAATTGCTAATAGCTGGAAGTCTTTTTTGTTGTGATTTCTGAAATTTGATTTCATCCGTGGTTCAAAAACTCCATTTCGGTTTCAGAAAAAGTGGCCGAAGACTTGTTAATACTCTAGGATGAAAAATATGTTTGTAAAATCTTGGATGTTTGCAAAAATCAAGATTATCATGATTTGGATGATCGGATTGAAGATTAGCAAGTTTGTTGACTAGTTTTTGGTGTTTTTCCTTACCTCTGGCCTCCACATAGTTCAGAATACTGTGACGTAGAGAATCTAATTCCAGGTTATATAATTTATTAGCCAGTTTCATATAGAGCCATTTCAGTTGGGTGTTGATGGAATCTAAGTTCGCGTAGTGATGTTTGATTTCATTCTTGCTGTGTGGACGGCTTTTCTGGCAGCCAGGGTAGAAGACTTGGTTTGGAGGGATACATAGTTGGGGGTTAGTTGTTTCTGCAGACATCCACCGTTGAACCAGATGTCCAATAGTGTAGTTTTCCGATAAAGTAATAAGGTACTGTAGTTGCGGACCAGGATTGGTCGACTAGCAAACAAAGGATTTGGTCCATGGTTTCTCAAAGTGGAGTGGCTAATTTATAACGTGAGAAAAACTCGAAGTCGTCTCCACGTAAATGTTTTATTTTGAAAAAGAAACATGTTTCGGACCTATATAGGTCCATCTTCAGTCTAACTGTAAGATATATTTAAGGTAAAATATGATTAATGAGGTGTTGTATAACTTACATGTGGGGAGGAAAAAACTACATAGTGGGCGAATGTTCAACCTTGGATGGTATGAACTGAAAGGGGAAAAGTTGATACTTATCAAAGGTGTGAACTATAATAAACTATGCAAATAGATTATGTAAATCATAATTTTGCTTCACAATCACATAATTGAACGACTCTAAATTAAATTTATCATGAAAAAAACACCATTTTCAACGTATGAACTCAATTCCCTTCTAACATTTCTCAAATCATTATACCCTTCTATTGCTTCACATTAGATACAGAAAAGAACAACTGTTTACCCTTTCTTGATCTCCTCATCACAAAATTGAATCATAAACTCGAATTGTCCATCTACAGAAAGCCTACCCATACTGACACGGTAATACCATACGATTCATGCCATCCCACATCGCATAAACTAGCTTTGTTCAACTCTCTATTCCACAGGTTATTCATTATACCCATGAATGCAGAAGACTTCAAAACCGAATTAAATATAATTTCACAAATTGGTGAGAATAACAAATTCCCTCAACACCTGTCGGATCTTTATACTCGTATATTATGTTTATTGATTAATGACCCTGTATTTGTATTTTGTTGGTGAATGTTACCGTCAAAGAAAAGTCAAGTTGAAAATATAATTTATGACGTGAAGGAAAAAGTTTTATTGAAATTTACGACTGTTCAGCACAGAACTGAACATTTGGTGACCCCGACGTGATCCTTGGTATGGAGACGAATAGACCAACACGGAATTTAGCAGGAATGAATAGATCTCTATCAGCAGACTTTTTGTGGCCCCACAACTTTGGAAACGGTACCAGGGCAGACATAAACACATCAGCTGGATCTACGCATGACATTGTGCCCTTTCAAGGTCAATCTCTATCAAAGAAAACCTCTTCAGGTGGGGAAAAGAGCAAATCAATTAAATCCAAAGAACTATTGGAATCAAAACGTAGTTCTGTTGCTTTGCAAAGAAAGAAGCTCATTCTGGAAAATGAGAAGAATATACAAGAGCTAGAAAATAAACGGAGATAAATTCAGTCCAAACAAAGAGAATTAGAAAACTCTCTTCGTTTGATAGATATGGAGGAGTTGCAGAAAGCTGAATATGAAGCTCAGCTCACTGAAAAAATCAGTATTTCATCAAGAAATTCAAATATCGCTGAAATAGATAAATTCGTTGACAAAACAAATGATAATCTTGTTGCCAATTGGATAAATGATCTTCCAGAAGCAACTGAGACCAAAGAAGACGAGAAACGGGCCGTTTCCCAGGAATATAGAAATTCCAACAATGAAATCGAAATGCTGTGTGATACTCTGAGGGATGTTCTAAGCTCAGTCAAAACTTCAGGACAATCCCAGGTCATTACTTCAGGACAATCCCAGGCCATTTAAGCGAAAATGAGTGCCAGACAAGTTGTGGACAAAGATTTTCCTTGTTTTGACGGAAATCCCCAAGATTGGCCTCTCTTTTATAAACATTTTACGAACATCTGTAAACTATGTGAATATTCGAACGAAGAGATCGTGCTCAAACTGCAGAAATGTTGGAAAGGACCTGCGATATCAACAGTTTCCGGAATGATGTTGACATCAAATGTTGATCTAATTATGAAAACACTTCAAACTCGTTTTGGTAGACCTGAATTCATCATCGAAACCCTCATTTCAAAAATAAGTGTTTTGCCTTCCACAAAAGATTGTAACTTAGAAAAACTCATTCATCTTTCAAACGAGGTGAATAATATGGTGTCTACTATAAAAGCCCTGGGATCTACGGGGCATCTTCAAAAATCCTCAATTGTTGAAGGATCTCCTCAATAAGTTACCAGATATCCTGAAACTGAATTGGGGAGAGGTTGTTGCCAGAAAAAATGAGATTGTGGATTTGGATGATTTTGCGAAATGGTTGGAGAGTTACTCCAGTGCCGCCTGTTCTGTCAGTACACCCCAACCGTTTGAAGAAGAGAGGCAAAACCATTTGAAAAAATCCGAAAGAGTTCTGAGTACGACAGAAGAGAAGAAATCCCAGATTTCAGAAAAGTTCATGTGTTCGTACTGTGAAGAAGTCTCTCATGAAAATGTGTGTCCGCGGATGAAAGCAGACGACATTGATACCAGGTGGAAAACAGTAATTGAGAAAAAACTTGTTTTTCATGCCTAAAACGAAATCACCATAAATTTAAATGAAGAAATAGAAATAACTGTGGAATAATGGGATGCAAATTGTTCCACCATCCTCTGCTCCACAAAGAAAAAGCACAATCCAGCATTGTTGCAAGCGAAAATGTCATGAATGCCAGTAACTCGGAACCCCAGGTTGAAATGATTTGTGCAGTGGCCAGCGATAGAAAAACATTATTGCGGATGATTTCCTTGGAACTACATGGTCCAGAAGCATCCACAACAATTTATGCACTTTGTGATGAGGCATCGACAATCACGTTATTAGATGCAGAAATCGCTGAACATCTAGGTTTTGTTGGGTCTCCAGAGCAGTTGTGTTTGCAGTGGACGAATGACGAAATCACTTCACAAGTAAACTCTCTCAAATTCGACATGAAAACACCTGATTCAAAGAATTTACCATCGACACTACCATACATGTCAACCAAAACTTGCTTTCACCCCTCTATTCCAGCCCGTTATTGTCCTTTACCCTTTTTTGGCATAGGGTCTCATGAAATAAAAAACATTTCTCTACGTCATTGTATTGACTTGAAAATCAGTTTCTTCACAATCAATGCCGTTTCAAAAAATCTGGTTAATACAAAAGATGAAGGCAACCAACTAGATAAATCAGGTGTGGGAGAGAAATCATTACTAGAGTGAAAGAACACACCAAAATAATCAATGAATATAATGAAAAGGTTAAAAATTCTCCTTCCTCAGCTCATTTGCAAACCACATCATCAATTCCATACATAATTTTGATATAGAGAAAGATCTTGAAGTCCTTCGCGTAGATAATAAAGGTCAATTGATGAAAATTGAAAATATTCGAAATAAACTCTTCCTTAATTGAGGGATCCTCGAATACTCTCTCTGAATGAAAAGATCAATTTCGATTTTTTGCAATTCTTTAACTCCTTACAATTCTTATAATAGATATTTACATCCTATTAACGTAATGGTTGATGTCAAATTGGTGTTTCTCCTTCCCCTTGTCCTTTCATCCATAACCAACTTATTTTCATTATAATACGAAGCTCTTCAAACATATCACCGTCCAACGAGTACGACATCTGGACACAGAGGTCGCTGGTTTCTTATATCATAGTTCAAGTAATACTAGTAATAACATTATATGATAGAGGGCTATTTGACACTGTCAATTGTCTCAGTCCCCGCTCCACGTTGAAGATGATGTTTTTTCTCATGATAAATTTAATTCTACAGTCGTCCATTTATGTGATTGTGAAAGCTAAATTATGCATCTACATAATCTATTTGCACAGTTCATTATGGTTTACACCTTCAATGAGGGGCAACTTCTCCCCTTTCAGTTCATACCATCCAAGGTGGAACTTTTGCCCAATATGTAGTTTTTTTCCTCTCCCCCATGTAAGTTATATAACACCTCATTATACATATTCCACATTAAATATATCTTACAGTTAGACTGGAGATGGACCTATAAAGGTCCGAAACATGTTTCTCTTTGAAAATGAAACATTTACGTGGAGACGACTTCGAGTTTTTCTCACGTTAGTAACTTAACTTCACTTATAGTCTGAGTCTTAATTTTTATTGATGCTCAGGAAACTATTTTAAGACTTTTTGTGAGCAGCCAGACCAATCCTAGGGGCCAAAAATCTCCAGACTAAGTTGAAAAGGCGCTGTGAGTATGAGCGCAAGGTCATTATTCGTGGGCTCGAGCGTGAGCGAGATACCTATGCGCATCGATCTCTCCGTTATGCTTACGGTCTACTATGAGTGTATGTGTGTGTTTATAGTTATTCAATCAACTAGTGTATTAATCGCCATTTTAATATACGAGTTGATTACAAAAAATTTCCGTCGACCTCGTTCCTGGGGTCAACGTGAAATTTTTTATATCAATTTTTTTCAACTAGGAGGAAACTTACAGTATTTGGATTCTATAATACATAAATTTGACAGCGCTAGGGTAATATGATTTGACATTTGAATAATATTCGAATTCATATATGTTTAGTTGCCTATGTCACAATTATACATTAACAGACCAAATCGACCATTTACAGGTTATTTATGGTCTATTTCGGTGTATGTTCAGTTGCATATATCCCAATTATGCATTGAAAGATAAATTGAAGATTAATAGGGGTAATTAACGATCGATTTCGTGTAGATTGAACAGACTCGTTAATACGAGGTCGCCGAAAAAATATATATATATATATATATAAATATATATACATATATATATATATATATATATATATATATATAGTTTTGTTGAGTCTGTTCAGCGCAGTTGTCATTTCGGATACAATGCGTGTGAGTGAAATAAAAGTATTTGCAGTGTTATAAAAAAATGTCATGGCAGAATTATTAAACTGTGCTTTTTGTAATAATTCGGATGTACATTTAATATTGTTTACGGAAGTGTTGAACAATTTTGAAACTTCGGAAAGAACATAACCTCAAATTTGAAGATGTTATTATTTGGAAGTGGTTATCAGTCATTTACAGGGTTGATGAAAAAATATTATTTTCCAAAATCTGCAAGTATAGAAAAATCAACTCCAAAAGGAAAGTCGTCAAATATTACAGATATTCCGGTGCTGAAAATAATGGATGGAGGTTAGAAGACAACCAGTATGAATTCAACTGTTTCGACGTGGACCAATTACCAGGTTTCGTCAGTGAATCGCTTGGAAAAGATCCAAGTATTTTACTTTCTCTATATATTATTTTTGTCAATTTGTCCGTCTCTTTATTATTTTATTTGTTCTTACGGAGGAAGAAGCTAAGAATGCTGCTGATGATGATTTGAATATTCCATATCAAGATTGGCTGGATGATGAGTTATCAAAATTCAATGATGACGATGATGAAGATTGAAGAACCACAACATACTTATAAATAAATAATAATTAATATTTTCACGAGTCCTTTTTAACTTATCACCGTACACATTTCTTTGTTTCTTGTAAATAAAAATGCGAATAAACCATTATTTTATGAAATTAATATATAATATAAAACTTCCGTCCGTAAGTCAACTACTGTATGTTGAAAATATTAATAATTTTTGTATTGTACTATGATTATCCTTTCAAATAGGCGTTAAAGTATATTTTGATAATTATCGAAAGCTTTCATTAGACCGTTAACAACATAAGTTTAATGAAGCTGTGTTATAAAGCCATCAAATTATCATCCGCGCGCTCATACTCACAGCGACATTTTAAATGTCAAATTTCCTGACCATCATATAATAAAATTAAGACTCAGACTATGAGTAAAGTTGAGTTATTTTTTTGCGAGCTTTATAGCGTCTGGCGGAAATGACCGCCGACGAGAAGAGTCTGGCAGTGTTGATTATGAATGTTCAACAATATTATATGAAACATACATGAAAATCAGCACTCAGAATTTGAGAAGAGTTATACTTTACGTACCTTTAGCAGCTGGTACCTGTATATTGGCCATCGGACCAAGGTAGCAGGTATGCATACCTTCAAAGTACATACTGACACTACACTACCTCACACATTTCGTTTCTCAGAAAATAACTAACGTCTGGGGGGCCTGGGATCTTGGACTATGAGTACGCGAGATTATTCCTTCCCCCAACTGCAGGGAACGTATTGAACAGCCCCACCTCCCAACAGCCGTATTGAAGACGAAGTTGCATTAAAAGCTATCCGCAGTAAAAAGGTTGAAGAGGCACATGTCATGTATTGGTCCTTGAACTATTCTATTAGTTTTCTCTCAGTCAGAACGAAGATAGTCAGGTGAGGCTGTGCCAGGAGAAGTTTGAGGAAAATTAATATATTATCGAGAAAATAAACATTTTTTGTTCAGTAGGTATTTTTGAAGACGAACCGTAGGACAAAAAATAATGATTAACCTAGTTGATCTTTCATCTAATCCATCTGAAAAATGTACGTTGAAATTCCCCTTCAGTATAAAAATTGTAAAATTATGTATATTTATCGAAGTTCTCAGGGAAATTTTCCATTCTACAGTTGAATAATGCATTAGAAATCCTTTCGACAAACAAGAATTGCTTCATAATGTTGGTATCACGAAAGAATTGTTGTTTGCCGAAAGGATTCAACTGACTATTCAACTGAAATATAAAAATTTCAAAATTATCCTGAGAACTTCAATAAATATTCACAATTTTAAAATTTTCATACTGAGAGCTGAGATCTCGAGACCTGTTCTATAGGAGTACAAGTATGGTTCAGTGATGAGAAAATGGCAACACCGCCATGCTTATTATTGGACGATGAAAATTGGAAACAAGAGCAAATTTATCAATTCGGACATTAGTTAATTCAAGTTCTCCTAACCAATGCTCGCTTAAGCAGAGAAAAAATCGGTATTTTTTGCATTGCCATATGTCTCCAGATCCAATTCCCTGCTGTTGAGTCCTTGTGTATTCGATAAAATATTATCAAGCCAAATAAAACATCGTTCTTTTTCTTCAAGACATCAATCATTTGAAAATGTTTATTCTCAACTCAAAATATAGGGTTCGTTCAAATTCGTACATGATAATGTCGAATAACGAGGGAGAACGGAAGGTTAAATGCATATTATTCCCCGTATAAAGTATATAGCAGAACAAATTGAGTGGAGACCGTTCACCGCGTAAAACCCAGTCAATAACTTCCATGATCGCTTATTGCATAAATTACCATAAATCACCATACATTATTGTCATTGCTATTAAGGCTTTTGCGGTCACCAGAACAGTTGTGTGGGGTATGTTTGTGTGTGTCTGTATGTATTAATGCAACATGGCATATTGGAGACCATTCGAAGAACGTGAAAGAAAAATCTCCGCCTATGGTCTATATGTGAGATCAAAGCAGTTAGGAGAAACACACATCGGGTTGAAATGCTAGAAGAAGCAGGGCACATCGATATTTCATTTTCACAACCTTGTTAAGATTCTTGTGATGAGTTCGCTGATCCCGGCAAAAACGAACGATGTTGGTACGCACGGCAATGTTCTCGCCCCAAAGAAACAAATGGAATGAATTTCCACAGAATCCAGTCTGTCAAAATTAGTAATACATTCGAAACCCTGTCAAACATGACAGAAGGTGAATCCCACGTCGATTTTTCACCGAATCCAGAGGCGGAGTCAGCCCCAATGCGTCCTGATAAGTTCGCTTATGCAATCGAGGAAATCCAAATTCAAAATTGTACAGGTGGTCAACAAAACCCCAAAACCTTCAAAAACGAAAACAATATCCAAATTTTAACGACAGGCCCCGTCAACATGGACTTAACTAACGTGACCAGTCAACCACAGACGGAGCTGACTCCACGTACGTCAAGAAAACAAACTGTCCCTCCTATCACTGTCAGGGATACAAGTAAATGGGCTGCAGTGTGTTAATCTTTAAATCAAAAACATCGAACTTACAAAACCGGCACAGAATGTCCTCGACGGTATCAATGTTCTTCCTGATTTCCCTGAGAGATATCACAGGATTCCAAGTATTTTTAGGGCCACAAAAATCCCATTTCATACTTACAGTCTTCCCGAAAATTTAGAGTTGTATTCAGGAACAATTTATAACCTGAGCTGATTGAAAAGGGGTTTGCCCCGGAGTCAGTGGCTCGACTCCACAAATTAAATGGTGATAGAAAGATCTGCCATTGATTCTCGTACTAATTATCAAAGAACAGAGAGACATTTCCAACGTTAAATACATCCTTAATTCTCAAGTGACAGCTGAGCCTTAGAGCCCTAGTGCCTCCGTGGGTCACATTTGCCAGAAAGTTGGGCCACTGCTAGCTGAACTGCTGTGCAGTCTTCGCCTGCGGTCAAATGCGAAAAAATCATATCATAAAAGATTGCCAATAGCCTATAGAAGAGAAAACTAGGTGTGCGAATTGCAGTAGGGAGCACACTGCGAACTATCTAGGATGTCGTAGATGCCTTCGTATAAGGCGTAGGGTGAACCTCACTGGCAACAACCATCATAATCCAAGATATTTTCCCGCAAACTCGGAAGGACACAGGCAGGGGAATCATACACAGTGGCGGCCCGTGACAACTCCCTGCTCAGCCTGCTCAAATAAACAGCTCCAAAGACATTATTTCCACATTAGAACAAATGAGGGCAATGTTTACACAATTCGCTGAAGCTGCTGCAATATTTTCAACCGGTTTTGATCCCAATTAATGGGTGAAAGGCAGCTTTCAAATTTCATCAAAGCAGTGAGTTGGAATTGTAACAGTCAGATGGACCGACGCACTTTGGTCATATCAGGCTTAATATGCTTGACATTGCCCTGGCTATGAATATCACTTGGAACTGGGACATACACGTCCTGACCGAGTTGGGCTCTGATCCCAATTCGGTGATGATCAGTCCGCTTGGAAGTTTAGCTAAGTTGGCTGAGAAAGTCGTCCTGGAAAAACTTGACGTGGAAGTGGAGGATAGAAATGTCCTACTACCTAATGAACAATTTGGATTTGAAAGCGCTCACTCCACAGAGCTTCAGGTACTGAGGCTGGTGGAGGATACAATTACCTCGCTTAACACAAAAAATAGCGTCCATAACAACCTTTTGGACATGAGTAAAGCCTTCGACAGGGTGTGGCACGAGGGCCTGCCCGCCAAGTTAATCGATTTCCACCTGCCTCTGAGCTTGTTGGAGTAGATTGAATCGTTTCTCTTAGGTAGGACATTTCAGATAAAGGTCGACAATTCTCTCTCGGAATCGAGAGATAATGAGGCTGGAGTTCCCCAGGGGGCGGTACTGCCTCCTGTATTATACGCCCTATTTACCTCCGATATACCAAGAAGTGAACATGTGGAGATCTCTCTATTCGCTGACTCCTCTTCAGTCGACCACTTGATGGGTGTCGTTTATTTGAGAGATCATTAGACGACCTCTAGCGATGGTATCTCGAGTGGAAAATAAAGCTGAATTTTGATCAAATACAGGCGATTTCGATGGGTTGTAAGAGAAATAACCCGGAGAGGGGTGTGCCTGTCTCTGGAAGAAAGATAGAATGATCGGAGCGGGTCAAGTAACTGGGAGTGACTGTGGATCGCCGGATCACCTAGAGAGCACATGTCAAAATTGTCAAAAACAAAATTGCAAAAAAAATATTTGTTGTACCCCCTGATGAACAGGAGAAGTGAACAAATTCCTGATCTATAAGACGATGTTCAGGCTTGCCATTTTGTATGCCTCAGCCGCCTGGGGCCAAACCTGCAGAACGAGCATTCGCATTCTGGAACGGGCACAAATGAAAGTTCTGCGGATGGTAACGGACGCTCTGTGGTACGTGCGGGACTATCGGATCTTCGAAGACTTGAATCTGCCTTCCATCAGAAGCATTATTCGAGATCACAATGAGAAAGTATTAGAATACGCAATAGTCCACGAGAAACCTCTCGTGAGGGCGGCAACTGATTACAACATAGACGACCCCTCGCGCCTTAAACGTCCAAAGCTCTCTCTTGAGTGATGGGCTACTCACCAATCTATACTGGGTAGTGAAAGCTGCATCCTCTATAGAAATTATATCTTTTCAAAATTTTTAGTTCTCAAAATCTCTTCTTGGTAATTTTTTGGAGGAATATCATCATGCGGTCTCTAGTCCTTGTTCAATCAAAATTCTGTATTCAAGAATGCCTGTAGCCCACTTATTTGGAGTCCAAAGAGTAAGAGCCTACGGGGTACACTCGTTTTGAGTAATAGTGATAGGAGACCCTGGTCATGTAGTGAATTTTACTGTACAGTTTGGTAAACAATATTATCGTATGGGGTAGGGCCACAGAGGCATCTGGGTATTCATTTGACAAAAAAGACTCTTAAGATTTGTGTTTGACTCAGACTACAGAGAAACATGTAGAAATACATCATCCAATATGGCATATAATATTCACTTCCATCTACTTATACACAACAACACAGACAAACTGAATAAAAACAGCTAATTTCATGAATATCATAAGAAGACACATCAACTCAATAGAATGCAGCATAGAAAATCACCTCTCTACGCTGGTGGATATTCATTTAACCTACTACCTAGAATCCTAAAGTCAACGCAGAACACCAGTATTTTGAAATCAAACCACGCATTCTATTCAATTGAGGAATATATTCAATTAAATACCTAATCTCGCCACCTGTATTGTATCTGTTATATGTTAATATTAGTCCAACATGTAATGTATTATTCGTGTCCAAGTATCTTACGTTTTTTACATTTCTTAAAAGTGCAATTGTAACTGTTCAACTAACAATTGTAACTACCTTATTTATGTGACAAAATTGAATTTTTACCCTCCACTCTACTGACGTGTCTCATGTTATGCAAATAACCAAAAGAGACCAATAAAAGTATATATCTATCTACTATCTATGTATCTAAACAAATGGAGGGTAATTTCTAAATCTAGGGTTTCTCGCAGTCACCGCTTAAAGTGGAAGGGTAAACGTAAGCTTAATCTCTACTAAAACTGAATCGACTCATATTTGTCAAATGAATTATTATCATCGGAATTCATCATTTATCTTGATACTATTGGAAAAACTATTTCGAAGGTCATGATCTACTTGTCATATAGCCAACTATAACTAACCGCAAAACAGCTAGATTATGAAGTGATAATTTATTGAAATAATAATATAAATGGTCAGTGAGATCAACAATATCAAACCACTGTATGTAGTAGTGAGCTCAAAATCCCATATAAAATCAATCATATTTGCTTTCTCCATAGAAATTGATTATGTTAACATAACTCCGAGAGCAGCTAGTGTGTATTTATCACAAAACTAGTATAAAACAGCGAGAAGATATTATTTGCTATAAAACTGATTTGATTGCTTAAAAAATAATGAGGGAATAGTCGTCAATAGAAATATATTCATTGAACAGAAGTTTGGATCACAAACAAATGGCAAAATCGTGAACAATTGCCTGCTTCCGAAATTGAAGGGTTGAAGTATTTAGTTTTATTTCTTCATTCGTAAATATTCCATAAATTCAATGGATGACAATTATTGACTTTAAAAAAGGAATTAAATCCCACTAAATATGCTGAGATTGAATATGTAACAATTCAACTGGAAGAATAGTCAAATATGCATGTATCAACTGTAATACAAAGCATTGATTTACTGCCCGTTTGTCACAACCCTTTCTCTAAGAGGCTGGTTGACGAATTAATTTTGATTAGTAACAAAGTCTTCTCATCCGACTATTGGGACTTTGGAATTTTTTTTAAATTTTTGAGGATTGTTAGGGCTCTGCAGTCTCTCAACCCTTCGAACTGTATAATATTTTGTACATCACCCTTTACCTATTCAAGACCTACGATTTCAAGACTTTCTGAGAAGTGTCTAAGTTTCCTTGGAGCTAAATTTCTGATACCTGAGGGCGTTAGTAAAAACCCTTCAAGGATCTTGAGATTTCTGCAGACAGCGCTTGGCAGTCGCAAAGCAGGTGTTCTGTAGTTCCAGTGGAGTTTTTACATGTCATTGTCTATCTATCCATTTTGTTTGCGAAAGTAGAATATCCGGTGAAAAGTGCCCTTACCAGTTTCAAGTTTATTTTGTCCAACTCATGAAGCTGTTTGGCTTTCGGTGGCGATGAACTCAGAAGCCTCTTTGCTTGTCTTCGTCCTGGGAACTCATTCCAGTGTTTGTAGGTTTTGATTTGATTAGCTTCCCAGGGTCAAAATTCTTCCTCAATGTGGGCTTTGAAGACACATATACATATAGACGGATTCTGAGCCAGGGCAAGGCCGTCTACTTCTTCATTGCCTTTGATTCCCTTGTGACCTGGCCCCATATCAGGGTAACCTGGTGTTTCGCAGTCAGTTGTTTCAGGGATAGTTTGCAGTCCAAGTGAGTCTAGACGCACAGGTATGTGCCTTCAGAGCTCTTAGGGCTGCTTGGATGCCTGATAAGATGAAGATGTATTATGAATTACCGCTTGAAAGATTGTTTGGTGTCGTGCCAACTATTAAAAATGTAACTTGAAAACCAAAATGAGTGGCTAACTTAGCTTCCACCCTGTATTTGGTTTTAGTTTATGACTGAGTTGTTCATTCGTGTATTCAGAAAATATATGTATATAAAAACATGACGCAGTTATAGAAACGCATTGATAAGTCTTAATCGAAATATATTGCATAATCAAGTTGAGAACACACCATAACGTTCGTCTCATGAAATAAAAAATTCATTGTCATGCTTGCAAATTGGTACTTAATGCAAAATAACAAAAAACAATTGCCAGATGAAGTTAAATGTAACCTAACTTGTTGAGAGTTGTCTGTTTGTAGCTTGGCACTATTGGTTTAGCGCCACTTTATGTATTGATCACACTGAAGTTAATGGTCTGACTGTGGTCTCAAATATCGTGAGAAAGTTCTTTTAGAATTACCGGAATTGTGGATGAAGTCATATTGATATTATTTTTAATTTGCAGTACTTCGAAGTTGTCTGATGAGTTTAACCGAATCACATTGTTCCGATTTATTTTCCACCTTCTCAATTTATAGCGCACTACCGTCGTGATATAATGAGCTAATCATTATATATCTATATATATATATATATATATATATATATATATATATATATATATATATATATATATATATATATATGTATGGGTAACCTGATGTTTCGCAGTCAGTTGTTTCAGGGATAGTTTGCAGTCCAAGTGAGTCTAGACGCACAGGTATTAGAGTGAACTATTAAAAATGATTAAAAATGTAACTTGAAAACTAAAATGAGCGGCCAACTTAGCTTCCACCCTGTATTTGGTTTTAGTTTATGCGTGAGTTGTTCATTCGTGTACTCAACTAATCGTTCAAGTAATTTATTCAGAAAATATATGTATATATATATATATGACGCAGTTATAGAAACGCATAGATAAGTCTTAATCGAAATATATTGCATAATCAAGTTGCGTCCATTTCATATATATATATATATATATATATATATATATATATATATATATGGAAAGAGAGAATAGTGAGGGGACTGTTAAAAACAAAGTTGATGGAATTTAATGGACATAGCCCTCAGAGAGAAGTGTTAACCGTAGACACGTGTTTCGGGCTCTCGGCCCTCATCAGTACGGTGGAGAAGTGCATATATATATATATATATATATATATTATATAATCGCACACTAAAGTTGTAATTGTGAATAGCTACTGAGCCTAAATTAATTCTGCTCGAATCCTGGTTCTGATCTGATTTGTTTCTGGTACGTTTTTTTTCTTATATAGGTTTATTTTCCTTTAATGCATCGTGAAAGATCGAAAGTTCCTAGCATAATTAAGTTCAAGACTTGGATGTTTTTACCCTTTATTCACGTGCGTATTGATTTTAATAGCCGTCTGTATGATATAAGTATTCATTGCAGACGGTTGAAATGGTTAACACATGTTAGGTATTTTCAAAAGTAAGGTGAGAAGTTGATTTTTATGGATTTCCCCCGCAAATATTCCATTATTTCTAACACTCCTGATGAGATTTATTTTATATATTGCCTCATATATACTGGGTTTTTACAATTATTCTTATTTTAATAGATAGTGCCATCGAGTTTTTGATTCTTCTCGCAATGGATTTTTTCGTATGTTACCAACTATGAAGTCACAAAAGCTAGTATCATTTTGTGCTTCCCAGACACAGTTACAATTTGGTTTTTTATGTAAAAATTAGTTTGTCCCTACCTATTTAAAAAAAATTCTATTCATCAGTATTATCTACGACCCGTAACTCCCACTCCAACTCTTTTGTCCATCTTGGATCCATCAGTATACCGTATTGATGCTTCCCATTCCAGTTGATGCCCGTTCGTTGAACATATTTGGTATAATGTCTGATGGTTTGTAACGGGATTCTAGGAGAATATTCTGCAGAATCTTCTGATGTCCACTCAGATTTCCAGCTTTCAAGTGTGATGTCACTGATTTTTGCTTCTTTCAGTACACACAGATAAAGTGTACAATGCCTCTAGTACTCTAGTGGGGCATATGAATATTGTCCCTGTGAGTACCGAAAAAATTTAAATATTTTGAAAGAGCACGTTATAAGGATTCAGAAAATATATTTTAATAATTTTGTGAAAAATACTTCGAAAAATATGTATTCGAATGTACCACAAAAACATGTTCTTTCTCCCCTCTTCAAAATTACTAAACCTAAAATATAAAAAAAGGGTTACTGAAAAATTTACTCACAGTTCACAGGCAAACTAAAGTGATAACTACAGTCCCAATAGCTCTCGATGAATTCACGATATCGAAATGTGAACAAAGAATTTATTGAATCTCTTATTCGTAAATAGTTTTCTGTGAAATATAAATCCAGTTATTCATATTTCGTAAAACACGAATATTTTCCACACTTTCGTAAACTGTCAGCGATTGTTTCGTAGAGAGCAAAAAAACGTCTGTATCCGACTAGTAGAATGACACTAAAAAATTTTTGGAATATCAAATGTTTCACCATCTGGTGCGTCCATTTCAGTCATGACTAACATATCAAAATGCAATGTATCCTTTTGCTCATAATTTAAACTCCGAACACGTCGGCAATGATTTACGGCATTTCAAATTCGTTGTTACGCTACGCTATGCCATCCAATTTCCATGAATTGCATACATTCCATAAAATAATAAAAAAAAACACGTCATGTTGTCCAAATTTCCCGTACCTGAAATCACATGTACTGCATATTTCGGACTCTGGAGGCGAAAGAAAAGTCGAAGATTATCCACTTGTTATCGAGTACAAAAGAAAAACAGCGAATGTATTCAACAAACGGGTTTCTTCAACTATGGAAAAATATCGGTATTTGGTAATTTTGCAGACATCCAGCATTTCACTACTTACATTTTTGGGATAACTCTTTTATTAAGGAAAATCCTCTAATCCGAAACAATCAGACTGATTGAAATATATAACATTCCCAAATGATGGCATTTCGCTTATGAAAGAATCTTTCGAAATAAGGCTCATAATAGCATATATTTTATAAAGGCAAAAAAAGAATTATTTCATTTAATTAGCTTCCAAACTTCGAAAAGCTCAAGGGTATCAAGACTACGAATATTTTGATTCAGAAGATTAGGCCTGTGCAAATTCAATATGTTTTTAATATTTGACGATCTAGACAGTGTGACAATAAATAAATATACTCCATAATCGTTGCAATATCCCACTCACCTCACCAATTGAAATAACAAAGTGATTGAAAAAAATTTCGGCGGCATAGGTATATTGAATGCATACATGGTTGAATTCAAAGAACGTGAGTTGTTTATCCCTTCATGGCCAATCCAAGAATCTACTAATCCCAAACCAATAATTCCAATCAATCTCCTTTATACTGCTGCTATTGATTCGACCATTTATAACAAAGATTAATTGATTATATCGAAACATTCCGTAACGCATTATTCACATCAACTCATAATTATTGTGAACAACATATTCTGAGCGATTTCTCATTTAATTACTTATTTTTTTTCTATAGAAGCTCGTAAACTTGTAGTACATTGTACATCAAATATTATTTTGGTCAACTTGTGAAGAAATGTATTTGTTATTATATATTAACTCCCATCGCGACATGACATTTAAATATGCAACTTTCTTCTAATGATCCAAAACTTTCTTCAAGTACCTATATCAAAGGTTGAAATACTCCAAAATATATGTATGTATTTCAGTTGGCAAAATTCTATTCTTCGCTAACAGGGTCATCATCGTCTAGGTCTTGAAAAATTGGTATTTTGTTTATAATGCTAAAGTTTCCTAAAACAATTATTCTGTTTCGCATGCAGGTGAATAATTTCAATTCTTCCATCCGTAGATTGAACCATTATCGCGAACCCCAAAAAACTTCAACAAAACTCAAGCAATTGAAATTCAAAATATTTACAACCCAAAAACACCTTGACAAAATAAAAGATAACTTCTGCACCAATACACTGGCAAAACTATCAAATTAATCCCAATACTCGAAATTTCAAAAATTCTTTGCCTAAGTCCAATAACTCTTCACTGCACGGTTTTGAATCAGCAGAAAAAAATTGTTAAACAGCAATAAACAGTAAATTCTACCTGATAATTCCAAGTTCCTGATAGCACAGATTTTTGGGTTCACAGCACACATGGGGGATTGCCATTTGAACTTTTGAAGTGGAGGTTGACGGGGCGGAGGAGGTGAGAGTATCGATGTTCGGTCATATGCTTTGTTTGCCCGACCTTACTATAAGAAGGCAGAGAAGCCCGAACTTGCTTCGAAACGGGTTTGATATCTTTTCATTTCCGAGATATTTCTACTGGCAACTTTTAAATTCGACACATTGTATATATACATATATATAGTCCCCTCCCCCCTCTTATTTTTGGAACGATTATACATAAACAAGTGAAATTTGGAAACTGAATATTAAAGGTGATGATAGATGATGAAATCGTCAAAGATGACGTCACAAGGCTATTGTGACCAATAATTTTAAATGGAACCCTACGGCAAGCGACACCTCTTTTAAAAGGTATCGAAAAAACCTATTCAATGATACTAATTTTGTTTGTGTTTATGGCAGTTTTTGCAACTCGCTCTTAAAAAACGCAAAGCTGTGATGAATTAAATCAGTTAATACTAAAATTCCAAATTCAAGCTCCGCCTCTGGATAGTTGTCAAATAAGCTGACGTTTTTGTTAGTCTCCCTAATTCGACGTTTTTGTAATTGTCCAAGTTTTTGTACATTTTATAATTTGTGTATTGTTGATCGAACGTTTGACTGTTTTAGCAGCTTTTGGTATTTTTAATATTTTTGTACATTTTAATAATTTGTTAAACTGTTGTGAGCCGAACGTTTAAGTGCTTCAAAGAGCGAAATGGTACGTGCTTTGGGTGATAAAGTAGCAGCGATCCTAATTCTTGGTGAAACTGGACAAAATATTCATGCAGCAGAACGCATTTTCAATGAGAGGTTTCTCGATCGCCCCGTTTCGAGGACTTATTCAAGGGAGCTTCTTCGTAAGTTTGAAACAACGGGTAGTATTAATGATGCGAAACGATCTGGCAGACCACAAATTTCTGATGAGAAAAAAATTTATATACTGGCAGAAGTAATAGTTAATCCTACTTCTTCAACAACTCACGTTGCATCTACCTGTGAAGTCAGTCGAAGTAAAGTACACAGGGTGTTGAAAAAAAAAACAAATTTCATCCATACAAATTAAAAATGGTTCATCAACTCTCAGACGACGACCCAGACCGAAGACTAGAATTTTGTGAAAATACGGAAAGTAAAATTAACCAACAGCAAAACAATTTGTTTTAGAGACGAAAGTACTTTCTATCTGAATGGAAATGTAATCACACAGAATGTGAGGTATTGGAGTGACGCAAATCCTCACCTGTTTCGTGAAACACATACCCAATTCCCAGAAGGTGAATGTTTGGGCAGGTATCCTGGGGAAAAACATCGTTGGCCTCTTCAAATACTAATTTAACTGGTAGGTTTATCTGGAGCTGTTACAGAACGCAATAGAACCGTTAATCCTTGAAATTTTGAAAGATAATCCAGATGAATTCGGCAATTTTGAAATAACATTCCAACAGGATGGGGCTCCTCCACACTATAACGGTGCAGTAAGACGGTATTTGGATGAGGAGTATCGTGGTAGATGGATTGGACGACGAGGTTCAACGGAATGGCCAGCTCGATCACCGGACCTCACACCTTTGGATTTGGTCTTTTGAATCTCCAATATGAATATCTACACTAACGCTGAAAGTAGTAGGTTTGAGCCGGTTCTCGGGCACCCCCCCCTCCCCATGACCTTGATCCCCCCAATGCACGCCCTTGAGAAGGGGGGGTTGGCTATGTGTGTATGTGTTAACCTTGAAGTAACCTTGAGATGGGGAGGTTGAAGGTCGTGTATCATTGACATTGAAGTGCCCTGGTGATAGTGTGGTGTTTGCATGACCTTGGGGGTTCATTTCTCGTTGACCTTTAACGCTAGTCGATGGGAAAGGGATCGCGCATTCATTTCGGGATGCATGAGGTGTGGTACATGACCCTTTGAACTACTAGCGTTACTTTCATATTCTTCAATCACCCTAACCACTGAGATGATTCATCAA